>JAJNNQ010000408.1:0-5000 GCA_027886175.1 Phylloscopus collybita
AAAAGGGGGAAGAAAGGAAAAAAAGAAAAAAGGGAAAAAAGGGGGGAAAAAAAGAAAAAGAAAAAAGGGAGAAAAGGCTAAAAAAAAAGAAAAAGAAAGGGAAAAAGGGAAAAAAGGGAAAAAGGAAAAAAGAGGAAAAAAGGGAAAAAGAAAAAAAAAAGAAAGAAAAAAAAAGAAAGAAAAAAAAAGGAAAAAAAGAAAAAAAAAAGGGGAAAAAAGGCCCTAAGAGGCAGCAGGCTCCGTGTCCGGGTGTGTTTAGCGGCGCGGGGGGAGCAGCCGCTCCATCCAAGGCGGGGATTCCCCGGGCCTGGCGAGCCCGTCCCACGCGGCCCGGGCGGAGAGTGCGGCGCTGCCAGCGCGGGGGGAGCGGGGAGGGACGGAGCCGGGAGGCGGAGAGAGACTCAGCGGCTCCAAGCTCTGAGCTCCGGGCTCCTGGCTCTGAGCTCCGGGCTCTGGGCTCTGGGCTCTGGGCTCCAGGCTCTGGAGAGAGACTCAGCGGCTCCAGGCTCTGGGCTCCTGGCTCTGAGCTCCAAACTCCGGGCTCTGGGCTCCGAGCTCCGGGCTCCAGGCTCCGGGCTCTGGGCTCTGAGCTCCAGGCTCCAAGCTCCGGGCTCTGCGCTCTGGGTTCTGTGCTCCGAGTTCTGAGCTCCAGGCTCTGGGGTCCGAGCTCCAAGCTCCGGGTTCCGAGCTCCAGGCTCTGGACTCTGGACTCTGGGCTCAGGGCTCTGAGCTCCAGGCTCCGGGCTCCAAGCTCCAGGCTCCAGGCTCTGGGCTCCGGGCTCTGTGCTCCGAGTTCTGAGCTCCAGGCTCTGGGGTTCGAGCTCCAAGCTCCGGGTTCCGAGCTCCAGGCTCCAGACTCTGGGCTCTGAGCTCCAGGCTCCAGACTCTGGGCTCAGGGCTCTGAGCTCCAGGCTCCGGGCTCCAAGCTCCAGGCTCCAGGCTCTGGGCTCCGGGCTCTGTGCTCCGAGTTCTGAGCTCCAGGCTCTGGGGTTCGAGCTCCAAGCTCCGGGTTCCGAGCTCCAGGCTCCAGACTCTGGGCTCTGAGCTCCAGGCTCCAGACTCTGGGCTCAGGGCTCTGAGCTCCAGGCTCCGAGCTCTGGGCTCTGAACTCCGGGCTCCGGGCTCTGGGCTCCGAGCTCTGAGCTCCAGGCTCTGGGCTCCGAGCTCCAGGCTCCAGGCTCTGGGCTCTGGGCTCCGGGCTCCGAGCTCCAGGCTCTGAGGTCTGAGATCCAAGCTCCGGGCTCCAGACTCTGGGCTCCGGTTTCTGGGCTCTGGGCTCCGGGCTCTGGGTTCTGGGCTCAGGGCTCCAGGCTCTGTGCTCTGGGCTCCGGGCTCCAGAGAGAGACTCAGCGGATCCGGGCTCTGGGTTCCAGACTCCGGGCTCTGGAGAGAGACTCAGCGGCTCCGGGCTCCGGGCTCTGGGTTCCAGGCTCCAGGCTCTGGGCTCCTGGCTCCGAGCTCCAAACTCCGGGCTCCGGGCTCCGAGCTCTGGGCTCCAGGCTCCGGGCTCTGGGCTCCAGGCTCCAGGCTCTGAGCTCCAGGCTCCAAGCTCTGGGCTCTGCGCTCTGGGCTCTGTGCTCCGAGTTCTGAGCTCCAGGCTCTGGGGTCCGAGCTCCAAGCTCCGGGTTCCGAGCTCCAGGCTCTGGACTCTGGGCTCCAGGCTCCGGACTCTGGGCTCAGGGCTCTGAGCTCCAGGCTCCAAGCTCTGGGCTCTGAACTCCGGGCTCTGGGCTCCGAGCTCTGAGCTCCAGGCTCCGGGCTCCAAGCTCCAGGCTCCAGGCTCTGGGCTCCGGGCTCTGTGCTCCGAGTTCTGAGCTCCAGGCTCTGGGGTCCGAGCTCCAAGCTCCGGGTTCCGAGCTCCAGGCTCTGGACTCTGGACTCTGGGCTCTGAGCTCCAGGCTCCAGACTCTGGGCTCAGGGCTCTGAGCTCCAGGCTCCGAGCTCTGGGCTCTGAACTCCGGGCTCCGGGCTCTGGGCTCCGAGCTCTGAGCTCCAGGCTCCGGGCTCCAGGCTCTGGGCTCCGGGCTCCGAGCTCCAGGCTCTGAGGTCTGAGATCCAAGCTCCAGGCTCCAGACTCTGGGCTCCGGTTTCTGGGCTCTGGGCTCCGGGCTCTGGGCTGGGCCGTCCCTGCTTGCTGCAGGAGGGAAGGACAGGGAGAGAGGGATGGAAAAAAATAAATGAAAAAATAAATAAAGGAAATAAATTAAAAAAAAAATCAGGGAGGGAGAGAGGGATAAAGAAATAAAAATGAATAAAAAATCGGGGAGGGAGAGAGGGAAAGAGGAATAATAAATAAATAAATAAATAAATCAGGGAGGAAGAGGGATAAAAAAACAATAATCAGGGAGGAAGAGGAAAAGAAGAATAAAAAAAAATTTAAAAAATCAGGGAGGAAATAAAAAAAAATAATCAGGGAGGAAGAGAGGGAAAGACGAATAAAAAAAATTAACAAATAATCAGGGAGGAAGAGGAAAAGAAGAATTAAAAAAAAATTAAAAAAAAAAATCAGGGAGGAAGAGAGGAGAAGACGAATTATTAAAAAGAAATAATAATAAAAAAATAGAAAATAAAAAAATAAATCCGGGAGAGAGAGGGGGCGGAGGCGGCGGGGGGCTGGATGCGGGCGCACGCGGGGCTTACACGCCGCACAAAAAGCGGAGACAAACGAGCTACAACAATAAGCGCAGATAACAGCGACAAAGGCGAACAGCGGCCGGCGGGGGGGAAACGCCGAACCTGGGCGAAGCAGAAAACAAAGTCGGCGAAATGTTGGGCGAGATAAAAAAAAAACAACAACAACAAACCGCCGAGCCCTAAATCCGGTGTGACGGGGGAGGAGAGGGGGAGAGGAGGAGAGATAAGGGCTGGGGGGAGAGGGAGAGAGGGGAGGGGGGGAAATGAACGAGAATCATCAGCGCGAGGCGTTCGGGGGGGAAATAAATAAATAAAATAAATACAAAATGCAAAACAAACTCGAGGAGGAGGAGGATGCGGAGAGAGGGGCTGGGTTGGAACGGGAGGGGGGCAGAGGAGGAAAAGCAGGGAGGGATTTGAGAGCTGGGGGTGGTTCGGTGTCCGGGGTTGGGTTTGGGTTTTTTTCCTTTTTTTCCCCTCCCCCCTTTTTTGGGGGGGAAGGGAGGAGAGGAAGAGGATCCATCCCGGGGTGGGATGGGATGGGATGGGATGGGATGGGATGGGATGGGATGGGATGGGAAATCTCGGGGTCAGAGGCAGCTCTGGATGGGAGAAGGAGACGTTTTAATTAATTGAATGCGGAATTGGGAGGTGATTTCATGACCCGGGGAGGGTAGGAAGCTGATTTTGGGGAGTGGGAGAGGAAAAGACTCCATCCCGGGGTGGGAAACCTCGGGGTCAGAGGGAGCTCAGGATGGGGGAAGGAGAGGTTTTAATTAATTGAATGAGGATTTTGGAGGTGATTTCATGACCCAGAGAGGATAGGAATCTGATTTTTGGGGGGAGGAAGTGGAGGAAGAGGATCCATCCCAGGGCGGGAAGGGGAATCTCGTGGTCAGAGGGAGCTCTGGATGGGGGGAAGAGACTTTTTAATGTGGAATTTGGAGGTGATTTCATGACCCCGGGGCAGGGTAGGAAGCTGATTTTGGGAGCAGGAAGAGGAAAAGGATCCATACCGGGGTGGGAAGGGAAATCTCGGGGTCAGAGGCAGCCCTGGATGGGGGGAGGAAACCCCTCGGAGATGTTTTAATGCGGAATTTGGAGGTGATTTCATGACCCCGGGGAGGGTAGGAAGCTGATTTTGGGGGCGGGGGGAGGAGAGGAAAAGGATCCATCCCGGATCAGGGTGGGAAATTCTCGGGATCAGAGGCAGCTGGGGATCCCCGGACAGGGGAATTTAAAACTCCACAGTTTAAACTCCACAGGTTTGATGCAGAATTTGGAGGTGATTTCATGACCCTGGGAGGGTAGGAAGCTGATTTTTGGGGGGGTGGGAGAGGAAAAGGATCCATCCCAAGGTGGGAAGGGGTCAGAGGGAGCTCTGGATGCGGGAGGGGACATTTTAATTAATTTGATGCAGAATTTGGAGGTGATTTCATGACCCCGGGGCAGGGTAGGAAGCTGATTTTGGGAAGGGGGGAGAGGAAAAGGATCCATCCCAGGTCGAGAAGGGGTCAGAGGCAGCTGGGCAGCCCTGGATGGGGGAAATTAAAACTCCACAGTTTAAAATCCACAGTTTTGATGCAGAATTTGGAAGGGATTGCATGACCCCAGGGAGGGTAGGAAGCTGATTTTGGGGACAGGGAGAGGAAAAGGATCCATCCCGGGGTGGGAAGGGGTCAGAGGGAACCCTGGATGGAGGGAGGAGTTTTAATGCGGAATTTGGAGGTGATTCCATGATACCCGGGGAGGGTGGGAAGTTGATTTTGGGGAGGGGGGAGAGGAAAAGGATCCATCCCGGGGTGGGAAGGGGTCAGAGGCAGCTGGGGATCCCCGGACCGGGGAATTTAAAATCCACAGTTTAAAATCCACAGTTTAAAATCCAGTTTTAATGTGGAGTTTGGTGGTGATTTCATGACCCAGGGAGGGTAGGAAACTGATTTTGGGGGCGGGGGGAGGAAGAAGATCCATCCCGGGGTGGGAAGGGGTCAGAGGCAGCTGGGGAGCCCTGGATGGGGGAATTTTAAAAATCCACAATTTAAAATCCACAGTTTAAAATCCACAGTTTAAAATCCAGTTTTAATGTGGAGTTTGGAGGTGATTTCATGACCCAGGGAGGGTAGGAAAATGATTTTGGGGGCGGGGAGAGGGAGAAGATCCATCCCGGGGTGGGAAGGGGTCAGAGGGAACCCTGGATGGAGGGAGGAGAAGTTTTCATGTGGAATTTGGAGGTGATTTCATGACCCTGGAGAGGGTAGGAAGCTGATTTTGGGGCTGGAAGAGGAAGAGGATCCATCCCGGGGTGGGAAGGGGTCAGAGGCAGCTGGGGAGCCCTGGATGGGGGAATTTAAAAATCCACAATTTAA
>JAJNNQ010000408.1:7500-57253 GCA_027886175.1 Phylloscopus collybita
AAGCCCCAAAAAAGGCAAAAAAAAAGAAAAAAAAACCCCAAAAACATAGACCAAAAAAAAGAAAAAAAGGAAAAAAAGATGAAAAAAAAAAGAAAAAAAGACAAAAAAAAGGGAAAAAAAAAGACAAAAAAAAAAGAAAAAAAGGAAAAGAAAAGCAAAAAAAAGGAAAAAAAAAAGGAAAAAACCCCAAAAACATAGACAAAAAAAGGAAAAAAAGACAAAAAAAAAAAGAAAAAAAAAAAGAAAAAAGGGGAAGAGAAAAGAAAAAAAAAAGGAAAAAAACCCCCAAAAAAGGCAAAAAACAAAGCAAAAACAACAAAAAAGGCAAAGTAAAAGCAAAAAAAAGCTCTGCAGAGCCGGTGTTTAGGGACGTTTATTTGTTCTTAGAAAGAAACGTGGGGGGCAAAAAGCGAAATCCGGTTTCAGTCAGAAAAGTGCTTTCCTCTCCTCTTCCCCGCGCGGGTTTAGCTGCCCTTTAAATGGATTTTTGGGGGATTTTGGGGTGGTTTTTTTTGGGTTTTTTCAGGTTTTTGGGGGTGTTTTTTGGGGGTTTTTTTTTTGGGTTTTTTCAGGTTTTTGGGGGTGTTTTTGGGGGTGTTTTTTTGGGGTTTTTTGGGGTTTTGGGGTGGTTTTTTTGGGTTTTTTCAGGGTTTTGGGGGTGTTTTTTTGGGGTTTTTGGGGGTTTTTTGGGGGGTTTCTCAGGTTTTTGGGGGTGTTCTTTTGGGGTTTTTTGGGGTTTTGGGGTGGTTTTTTTTGGGTTTTTTCAGGGTTTTGGGGGTGTTTTTTGGGGGTTTTTTGGGGTTTTGGGGGGTTTTTTTTTGGGTTTTTTCAGGTTTTTGGGGGTGGTTTTTTGGGTTTTTTGGGGGGTTTTGGGGGTTTTTTTTTGGTTTTTTTCAGGTTTTTGGGGGGGTTTTTTGGGGTTTTGGGGGTTTTTTTTTTGGGTTTTTTCAGGTTTTTGGGGGTGGTTTTTTGAGTTTTTTTGGGGGTTTTGGGGGTTTTTTTTTGGTTTTTTTCAGTTTTTTGGGGGGGGTTTTTTGGGGTTTTTTGGGGTTTTTTGGGGTTTTTTTTTCATGAAATCCAAACTTCGCCCTGGTGAAGTTCCTGAATTTTGGGCTCTGGGTTTTTTTGGGGGGGTTGAGGAGATGCTGAGAGGGTCAGGAGAGGATCCGAGGTGGGGAAGGGGAGCCCGACCAGACCCCACCCCCTCCCCAAAATTGGGGTTTTTTTGGGTGGGGAGGGGGCTGCTCCTGGCCTGCTCCCCCCTCCTCATCATCATCCCAGGAAAAAAAAAAAAAAAAAGCGGGAATGAGGGAGTTGGGAAGCACCAGGTGCAGCTCAGGGAGCAGAGAAGATCCACCTCCCCCTAAAAAAAACTTAAAAAAAAATTTTAAAAAAATTAAAAAAATTTTAAAAACTTAATTTTTTTTAAAAAAATTAAAAATTAAAGAATTAAAAAAATAAAATTTAAAAAAGTTAAAAATTAAAAAAATCAAAAATTAAAAAAAATAAAAATTAAAAAATCTAAAAAACTAAAAAGAATTAAAATTTAAAAAATTCAAAAATCAAAACAATTTAAAAAAATTAAAAATAAAAAAACCAAAAAAATTAAAAAATCTAAAAAATTAAAAAAAAATTTAAAATATTAAAAAATTAAAAAAAAAATTAAAAAAACAAACCCCGCTTTTGAACCCGAAATCAGCTCAAGGCTGATGGGGACACAACCTGGCCATGGGGAGGGAGGGAGGGACGGTCGGGGTATCCCCCTGCCCCCCCAAAAAAACCCTCCTCCTCCTCACCCCGGCTCATCCCCAGGCCACCACAGCAGCAGCGCGGTGTCACTGATGCCACTTTACAGAGACATTTGTCACCCACGGCTGGGGACCCAGGCAGGGGGGAGGAAGGGCCGGGGGAGCCGGGCTGGAGAGGGGCAGGGATGGTGGTGAGGAGGATGGTGGTGGTGGTGGTGGTGAGGATGATGATGATGGTGATGGTGATGGTGATGGTGGTGATGATGGTGATGGTGGTGATGGTGGTGATGGTGATGGTGGTGATGGTGGTGATGGTGGTGATGGTGATGATGGTGGTGATGGTGGTGAGGATGATGATGATGGTGATGGTGATGGTGGTGATGGTGGTGATGGTGATGGTGATGATGGTGGTGATGGTGATGGTGGTGATATTGATGATGGTGATGGTGGTGAGGATGGTGGTGATGGTGATGGTGGTGATGGTGATGATGGTGATGGTGAGGATGGTGGTGAGGATGGTGGTGATGGTGGTGAGGATGGTGGTGATGGTGATGGTGGTGATGGTGGTGGTGATGGTGATGATGATGGTGATGGTGGTGATGGTGGTGGTGATGGTGATGGTGATGGTGGTGGTGATGGTGATGATAGTGATGGTGATGATGAGGATGATGGTGATGGTGATGATGGTGATGGTGATGATGGTGATGGTGGTGATGGTGGTGATGGTGATGGTGGTGATAGTGATGGTGATGATGAGGATGATGGTGATGGTGATGATGGTGATGGTGGTGATGATGGTGATGGTGGTGATGGTGATGGTGGTGGTGATGACGGTGATGAGGATGGTGGTGATGGTGATGAGGATGGCAGTGGCGATATTTCGGGGGCACCGTCTGGGACTGACCCGTGCGCTTGGATGGGGCTGTTGGGAGGGAAAGAGGGGGTTAGGAGCAACCCCGGGGAGCGTTTGGGGCTCGAGAGGGTTTGGAGCTTCTCAAGGAAAGTTTAGGGCTCCTCGGAGAGGGGTTGGAGCTCCTTGAGGAAGGTTTGGGGCTCAAGGGGGTTCGGAGCTCCTCAGAGAGGGTTTGGAGCTCCTTGAGAAAAGTTTGGGGCTCCTTGGAGAAGGATTGGAGCTCTTTGAGAAAGGTTTGTGTTGAGAGGGTTTGGAGCTCCTCGGAGAGGGGTTGGAGCTCCTCGAGGAAGGTTTGGGGCTCGAGGGGGTTTGGAGCTCCTCGGAGAGGGTTTGGAGCTCCTCGAGAAAAGTTTTGGGCTCCTTGGAGAAGGTTTGGAGCTTCTTGAGAAAGGTTTGGGGTCGAGAGGGTTTGGAATTCCTCGAGGAAGGTTTTGAGCTCCTCAAGGAAAGTTTGGAACTCTTTGAGTAGTTTGGAGCTCCTTGAGGAAGGTTTGGGGCTCAAGGGGGTTTGGAGCTCCTCAGAGAGGGTTTGGAGCTCCTCGGAGTAGTTTGGAGCTCCTCAAGGAAGGTTTGGGGCTCGAGGAAAGTTTGGGGCTCCTCGAGGAAGGTTTGGAGCTCACTCCTTGGAAAGGGTTTGGAGCTCCTCGGGGGGATCTGTAGCCCCTTGGAGGGGGTTTGGAACTCTGCAGGGGAGAGTCTGGAGCTCCTCAGAGAGAGTTTGGAACTTCTCGAAAGGGGTTTGGAGCTCCTCGGGGTAGTTTGGAGCTCCTCAAAGGGAGCTGCATCCCTTTGGAGGGAGTTTGGAGCTCCTCGGAGTGGGTATGGAACTCCTCAGGGGCAGCTGCCTCCCCTCAGAGGGGGTTGGGAGCTCTTTGGGGAGGTGGAGCTCCTCAGGGAGGGTTTGGAGCTCCTCAGGGAGGTTTTGGAGCTCCTTGGGGAGGTGGAGCTCCTCAGGGAGGGTTTGGAGCTCCTCAGGGAGGGTTTGGAGCTCTTTGGGGAGGGTTTGGAGCTCCTTGGGGAGGGTTTGGAGCTCCTCGGGGAGGGTTTGGAGCTCCTCAGAGGGGGTTTGGAGCTCCTCAGGGAGGGTTTGGAGCTCCTTGGGGAGGGTTTGGAGCTCCTCAGAGGGGGTTTGGAGCTCCTCAGAGGGGGTTTGGAGCTCCTCAGAGGGGGTTTGGAGCTCCTTGGGGAGGGTTTGGAGCTCCTCAGAGGGGGTTTGGAGCTCCTCAGAGGGGGTTTGGAGCTCCTCAGAGGGGATTTGGAGCTCCTCAGGGAGGGTTTGGAGCTCCTCGGGGAGGTGGAGCTCCTCAGAGGGGGTTTGGAGCTCCTCGGGGAGGGTTTGGAGCTCCTCAGAGGGGGTTTGGAGCTCCTCGGGGAGGGTTTGGAGCTCCTCAGGGAGGGTTTGGAGCTCCTCAGGGAGGGTTTGAAGCTCCTCGGGGGGAGCCGCACCCCCTCGGGACGCTCTGGCCAGGGCAGAGCGCGAGGGAGACCGAAACCAAAAAACCCCGAGTGAGAGAGAGGAGAGAGCGGGGGAGCGGGTGAGGGAAAGCGGCGGCGGGGGCGGGGGCGGGGCAGGCAATGGAGCCGCTCCGAGCCTTTGGTCCCGGCCGCGCTCCCGCACCGGCGGCACAAAGCGGAGCTCGGGGGCCGGCAGCGCCCGGGCCTCGGCAGCGCCCCGAGCTCCGCTGGGACCGCACCGAGCCGCGCCGGACTGCCCCGGCAACCGCGGGCCGGGAGAGGCGGCTGATCCAGGGAGAACGGCAGCGGGAATGGGATCGGGAATGGCAGCGGGAATGGCATCGGGAGTGGGATCAGGAATGGCAGTGGAATGGCAGTGGAATGGCAGTGGAATGGCAGTGGAATGGCATCGGGAATGGCATCGGGAGTGGGATCAGGAATGGGATCGGGAATGGGATCGGGAATGGCAGCGGGAATGGCAGCGGGAATGGCAGCGGGAATGGCAACGAGAATGGCAGCAGGAATGGCATCGGGAATGGCAGCGGGAATGGCATCGGGAATGGCAGCGGGATGGCATTGGGAATGGCAGTGGAATGGCATCGAGAGTGGCAGCGGGAATGGGATCGGGAATGGCAGCGGGAATGGCAGTGGGAATGGCAGTGGGAATGGCATCGAGAATGGCAGCGGGAATGGCAGTGGGAATGGCAGCGGGAATGGCAGTGGGAATGGCAGTGGGAATGGCATCGAGAATGGCAGCGGGAATGGCAGTGGGAATGGCAGCGGGAATGGCAGCAGGAATGGCAGTGGGAATGGCATCGAGAATGGCAGCGGGAATGGCAGTGGGAATGGCAGCGGGAATGGCAGTGGGAATGGCTTTGGGAATGGCAGCGGGAATGGCATCGAGAATGGCAGCGGGAATGGCATCAGCAATGGTATCGGGAATGGCAGCGGGAATGGCAGCAGGAATGGCAGTGGAATGGCATCAGGAATGGTATCGGGAATGGCAGTGGGAATGGCAGCAGGAATGGCAGTGGGAATGGTATCGGGAATGGCAGCGGGAATGGCAGTGGGAGTGGCTTTGGGATATCATTTGGGAATATAATGTGAGAATATAATTTGGGATATCATCTGTTCTATCACCTGGAATATCACTTGGAACGTAATTTGGGATATCATTCAAGACATAATCCGGGATACCCTCGGGATATCTTTGGGAATATAATTTGGGGTGTCATTTGGGATACCACTTGGAATATCCTTGGGAATGTCACTTGGAATATCCTTGGGAATATCCTTGGGAATATAATTGTGAATATCATTGGGAATATCATTTGGGATATATTTTAGGATATTACTGGAATATCATTTGGAATATAATTTGGTATATAATTTGGGATATAATTCAGGATATTATTGGAATATCATTTGGAATCTCATTTGGGATATAATTCAGGATATTATTGGGATATCATTTGGGATACCATTTGGAATTTCTGTGTCTCTGCTTTTCCTGGGGCGGGGATCTATCCCTGACGGATCCCGCGGCTCCGGAGGGTTTTGGGGCTGGCAGAGGTTTTTTTGGGAGCGCGGCTTTTCCCGGGAAATGTTGGGAAAGGATTCCTGAAAAGAGAGGCCGGCTTTTCCTCGGGACAGGGGGTGACGGGGATGGGGGATTGTCGCAGGCCAGGGAGTGTCCCTGCCCCATAGAGAGTGTCCCGGTCCCAAAGTGCCCTCCCTGATCCCAAAGGATGATCCCTGATCCCAAAGGATTCTCCCTGATCCCAAACGACTCTCCCTGCCCCAAGGGACTCTCCTTGCCCCGAAGGATTCTCCCTGCCCCCAAAAGGTTCTCCCTGTCCCTAAAGAACTCTCCCTGCCCCCAAAGGATGCTCCCTGACCCCAAAGGATGATCCTTGATCCCAAAAGACTCTCCCTGCCCCAATGGGATTCTCCCTGCCTCCAAAAGGTTCTCCCTGCCCCAAAGGGGGCTCCCTGATCCCAAAGGGTGCTCTCCGCCCCCAAAGAACTCTCCCCGATCCCAAATGATTCTCCCTGTCCCTAAAGAACCCTCCTTTCCCCAAAGGACTCTCTCTGCCCCAAAAGGACACTTCCTGCCCCCAAAGAACCCTCCTTGCCCACAAAGGATAATCCTTGATCCCAAAGGGCACTCCCTGCCCCAAAGGACGCTCCCTGCCCCCAAGGGACTTTCCTTTCCCCAAAGGATTTTCCCTGCCCCAAAGGGCTCTCCCTGCCTCAAAGGATGATCCTTGATCCTAAAGGATTCTTTCTGCCCCAAAGGGCACTCCCTGATCCCAAAGAACTCTCCCTGCCCCAAAGAACTCTCCCTGATCCCAAATGATTCTCCCTGTCCCTAAAGAACCCTCCTTGCCCGCAAAGGATAATCCTTGATCCCAAAGGGCACTCCCTGCCCCAAAGGATGCTCCCTGTCCCTAAAGAACCCTTCCTGCCACACAGGGCGCTCCTTGATCCCAAAGGGTGCTCTCCACCCCCAAAGGACGATCCTTGATCCCAAAGGATTCTCCCTGCCCCAAAGGACGATCCCTGATCCCAAAGGGCACTCCCTGTCCCTGAAGAACCCTCCCTGCCCCAAAGGCAGTTCCCTGCCCCAAACAGCTCTCCTTGATCCCAAAGGACTATCTCTGCCCCAAAAGATGATCCTTGACTCCAAACCATTCTCCCTGCCCCAAGAGGGCTCTCCTTAACCCCAAAGGACCCTCTCTGTCCCCAAAGGACTCTTTGTTCCCTAAAGGAAAGATCCCTGCCCCAAAGGATGATCCTTGATCCCAAAGGATTCTCCTTGACTCCAAACCATTCTCCCTGCCCTTAAAGAACCCTCCCTGCCCCAAAGGATGATCTGTGATCCTAAAGGATTCTTCCTGCCCCGAAGGGCACTCCCTGATCCCAAAGGACGATCCTTGATCCCAAAGAACGATCCTTGATCCCAAAGAACTCTCCCTACCCCTGCCCCCAAGGACCCTCCCTGCCCCAAAGGACTCCCTCTGTCCCTAAAGAACCCGAGCTGCCCCAAAGGGCTCCCCTTGATCCCAAACAATTCTCCTTGTCCCTAAAGAACTCTCCCTGCCCCAAAGAACCCTCCCTGATCCCAAAGAACTCTCCCTGCCCCAAAGGGCGCTCCTTGATCCCAGAGAGTGCTCTCCACCCTTAAAGGATAATCCTTGATCCCAAAGGATTCTCCTGCCCCAAAGGGTGATCCTTGATCCCAAAGGGTGCTCTCCACCCCTAAAGGATGATCCTTGATCCCAAAGGATTCTTCCTGCCCCCAAAAAACTCTCCCTGATCCCAAACCATTCTCCCTGTGTCCCCAAAGAACCCTCCTTGCCCCCAAAGGGTGATCCTTGATCCCAAAGGACTCTCCCTGCCCCAAAGGCGGTTCCCTGCTACAAAGAACTCTCCCTGATCCCAAACGATTCTCCCTGCCCCTAAAGAACCCTGCCTTCCCCAAAAAGAGGCACCCTGCCCCCAAAGGACTCTCTCTGCCCCAAAGGAGGATCCTTGATCCCAAACGCTGCTCTCCACCCCCAAAGGACCATCCTTGATCCCAAATGATTCTCCCTGCCCCGAAAGAGCCCTCCCTGTCCCCAAAGAACCCTCCCTGCCCCCAAAGGGTGATCCCTGATCCCAAAGGGTGCTCTCCACCCCTAAAGGACGATCCTTGATCCCAAAGAACCCTCCCTGATCCCAAAGGATTCTCCCTGCCCCAAAGGATGATCCTTGATCCCAAAGGATTCTTCCTGCCCCCAAAGAACTCTCCCTGATCCCAAAAGATTCTCCCTGTCCCTAAAGAACTCTCCCTGCCCCCGAAGGGCACTCTCTGCCCCAAAGGATGATCCTTGATCCTTAAGGATTCTTCCTGCCCCAAAGGGCACTTCCTGATCCCAAAGGATGATCCTTGACCCCAAAGAACTCTCCCTGCCCCAAAGGGCTCTCCTTGATCCCAGAGGGTGCTCTCCACCCCCAAAGGATGATCCTTGATCCCAAAGGATTCTCCCTGCCCCAAAGGGCTCTCTCTGCCCCCAAAGGACGCTCCCTGCCCCAAGGGACTCTCCTTGCCCCAAAAGATGATCTGTGATCCTAAAGGATTCTCCCAGCCCCGAAGGGCACTCCCTGATCCCAAAGGACGATCCTTGATCCCAAAGAACTCTCCCTACCCTAAGGGCACTCCCTGTCCCCAAAGGACTCCCCCTGTCCCTAAAGAACTCTCCCTGCCCCAAAAGACGATCCTTGATCCCAGAGAGTGCTCTCCACCCTTAAAGGATAATCCTTGATCCCAAAGGATTCTCCCTGCCCCAAAGGACTCTTCCTGATCCCAAACCATTCTCCCTGTGTCCCTAAAGAACCACCCCCCTGCCCCAAAGGGCTCTCTCTGCCCCAAAAGGACACTTCCTGCCCCCAAAGAACCCTCCTTGCCCGCAAAGGATAATCCTTGATCCCAAAGGGCACTCCCTGCCCCAAAGGACGATCCTTGATCCCAAAGGGTGCTCTCCACCCCTAAAAGACGATCCTTGATCCCAAAGGACTCTCGCTGCCCCAAAAGAACCCTCCTTGCCCCAAAAGAACCCTCCCTGATCCCAAAGGACCCTCCCTGCCCCCAAGGGCGCTCCCTGGCCCGGGGATGTTCCCGTGGCGCCCCCCCTGCCCTGGCCCTGCTGAGGGAGGGAAGGGAAAAGGGAAAAGGGAAAAGGGAAAAGGGAAAAGGGAAAAGGGAAAAGGGAAAAGGGAAAAGGGAAAAGGGAAAAGGGAAAGGGAAGGGGAAGGGGAAGGGGAAGGGGAAGGGGAAGGGGAAGGGGAAGGGGAAGGGGAAGGAAAGGAAAGGAAAGGAAAGGAAAGGAAAGGAAAGGAAAGGAAAGGAAAGGAAAGGAAAGGAAAGGAAAGGAAAGGAAAGGAAAGGAAAGGAAAGGAAAGGAAAGGAAAGGAAAGGAAAGGAAAGGAAAGGAAGGAAAGGAAAGGAAAGGAAAGGAAAGGAAAGGAAAGGAGAAAGGGAAAAGGAAAAGGAAAAGGAAAAGGAAAAGGAAAAGGAAAAGGAAAAGGAAAAGGAAAAGGAAAAGGAAAAGGAAAAGGAAAAGGAAAAGGAAAAGAAAGGGAAAAGAAAGGGAAAGGGAAAGGAAAAGGAAAATCCCTCCTCGGTTCCCAGCGCGCTCCCCTCGGGGATTTTTTGTTGCTAAACTCGGCCGGAGCCCCCGGCTGACCCTGGGCGGGGATCCCCGACCCTCAGCGCCGCCTTTGTCCCCAGCGCGGGGATCAAAGCGACCCGGGGACACCTCCGGGAGCGGGGGCGGGGCGGGGGCAGCTCTGCCCCAACCCCGGCCCAGCGAAGGGGGGAAAAAAAAAAAGGCAAAAAAAGGCAAAAAAAGGGGAAAAAAAGGCAAAAAGGGGGAAAAAAAGGAAAAAAGGCAAAAAAAGGGGAAAAAGGGCGAAAGAAGGGGCAAAAAAAGGGCCAAAAAGGCAAAAAAAAAGGCAAAAAAGGGCAAAAAAAAGGGGAAAAAAAGGGAAAAAAAAGGGGAAAAAAGGGAAAAAAAGGCAAAAAAAAGGCAAAAAAAAGGGAAAAAAGGCAAAAAAAGGCAAAATAAGGGAAAAAAGGCAAAAAAAAGGGGGAAAAGGGCGAAAGAAGGGGGCAAAAAAAAGGGCCAAAAAGGCAAAAAAAAAGGCAAAAAAGGGCAAAAAAAGGCAAAAAAGGGCAAAAAAGGGCAAAAAAGGGCATAAAAAAAGCAAAAAAAAAGGGCAAAAAAGGCAAAAAAAGAGTGATTTTCCCATTTTCCAAGGGAAATGGGGAAACCCGCGCCTGGCCCGCTGCCTCTGCCGGCTCGGGGCCAGCCCGTGGCTTTTTATTTCATTTCTTTCATTTCTCTGTTTCATTCATTTCATTTCATTTCATTTCATTTTTGTTTTTTTCTTTATTCTCGTGGCCGGCACGGCGTCGATTTGCATTTTTATTGGGAATTAAGGGGAGGAAAAGTTGATTCCTTTTGGGAGAAAAGAGGCGAAAAGAGCAAACACCCGGCTGGCTCCGGGGCTGGGGAGAAAGCACCCGGGAAAATTCCACAACTCCGGCAGGATTTGGGGTTTTTTTGAGGTTTTTTGGGGGAGGGTTGGGGTTTTTTGGGGGTTTTGGGGGTTTGGGGGGGTTTTGGGTTTTTTTGGGTTTTTTATTCCTGGCGGAGCCTCGAGTTTGAGTTAATCCCGATTATTTTGGGGTTTTTAAAGGCAGGAAGGAGAAGGTGGGGGTCTGGGGACAGCCAGGGGACACCCAGGGGACAGCCAGGGAGAGCCAGGGGATATTGGGGGATACTCAGGGGACAGCCAGGGGACACCCAGGGACATTGGGGGGACATCCAGGGACAGCCAGGGGACACCCAGGGACATTGGGGGGACATCCATGGGATACTGAGGGACACTCAGGGGACATTGGGGGACATTCAGGGGACACCCAGGGGACATTCAGGGACAGCCAGGGGGACATCGGGGGGACAGCCAGGGACAGCCAGGGACAGCCAGGGGACACCCAGGGACATTGGGGGAACATCCAGGGGACACTGAGTGACAATCAGGGGACATTGGGGGACAGTTAGGGGACATCCAGGGGACATCCAGGGACACCCAGGGGACACCCAGGGGACATTCAGGGAGAGCCAGGGGACATCGAGGGGACACCCAGGGGACATCAGGGGACACCCAGGGGACACCCAGGGGACACTCAGGAGACACGCAGGGGACAGCCAGGGAGAGCCAGGGGACATCGAGGGGACATTATATTTATATTTATATTTATATTTATATTTATATTTATATTTATATTTATATTTATATTTATATTTATATCTATATCTATATCTATATCTATATCTATATCTATATCTATATCTATATTTATATCTATATTTACACATTTACATCTCGCCGGCGTTTTTCCCAGAGCCATCGGTGATTTTATTTTCATTTATTTTTCTTTTAATTTTTCTGGTTGTTTTTTTTTCTTTATTTCTTATTTTTCTTCTCCCCCCACCCCCCTTCGCGCGCCGACTTTAATTATTCCCAAATTCCTTCCTCCCCCCCCCCCCTCGCTCCCGCCGACGGCGCCGTTTGATGCTCAAAAAGCAGCAAATTGAGCCATTTGAAGCTTTTTTTTTTTTTTTTTTTTTTTTTTCCCTTCCCTTTCCTTTCCTTTCCTTTTCCCTCCCCTTTTCCTCTCTTCGGGAACGCGGATATTCGTGCGGTACCTGGCTTTTATTCATATTTTTATTTCATTTTATTTCTTTTTCTCTTTCTTTTTATTATTTTTATTTATTTATTTATTCATTTATTATTTTCTTTATTTTTCTTTTAGTATATGTATATGTATATGTATATGTATATGTATATGTATATTTTCTTTATTTCTATTTTTTTATTTTTTATTTTTATTTTTATTTTTATTTTTATTTTTTATTTTTATTTTTATTTTTATTTTTATTTTTATTTTTTATTTTTATTTTTATTTTTATTTTTATTTTTATTTTTATTTTCTTTATTTTTGTTTTTATTTTTATTTTTATTTTTATTTTTCCTCTCTTAATCTCCTTCCAAGTCTCCAACCCTCCCCCTCGCTGCGATTTCCACTCCCGAAAACTTCGGGCCGGAGGAGGAGGAGGAAAGTTTTTTGCCAACTTTTTTTGCTGGTTTTTTTTTTTTTTTCCGCTTTATTGCCTTTAAAAAAAAATTATTACGATTATTATTACTATTATTATTGTTATTTTATCATTAATATTATCATTGTTATTATCATTATCATTATCGCCATTATTATCATTATTATCATTATTATCATTATTATCACTATTATTATCGTTATTATTATTATTATTATTATTATTATTATTATTATTATTATTATTATTATTATTATTGTTATTATTATTATTATTAGGGAGAAAATCCCTGAGTTGAAAACTTTTCCCCCGGTTAAATTCGAAATTTTATTTTAATTTTTTAACTCTTTTGCCCTCTCCCCTCCCCCTCTCTCCCCCCCATTATTCTTTTTTTTTTTTTTTTTTTTTGTGAGGGTTTTGGGGTTTTGGGGGGAGTTTTTGGGGGGTTTGGGGGGGTTTTTTAGCGTTTTTGGGGGTTTTTTTGGCGTTTTCTTTTCCTTCTCTCTCCTCGCTCTGTTTTTCTCCCCTTAACCCCTCTCCCTTTTTATTTTTATTTCATTTCATTTCATTTCCTCTTTTCTTTTCTTTTTTTCTTTTCTTTTCTTTTCTTTTCTTTTCTTTTCTTTTCTTTTCTTTTCTTTTCTTTTCTTTTCTTTTCTTTTCTTTTTATTTTATATTTTGTATTTTGTATTTTATATTTTATTTTATTTTATTTTATTTTATTTTATTTTATTTTATTTTATTTTATTTTATTTTATTTTATTTTATTTTATTTTATTCTATTTTATTTTATATTTTTTTCCTGCGCTCACCCACCCACCTTCCCCCCCGAGCCTTCCCAAGCTCTCTACACATTTCCCCAAACAAACCCCCCGCTTCAACGACCACTTTTAGAAATACAAACAAACTTTTTCCTTTGATAAAAAAAAAAAAAAAAGAGATAAAACAACAACAAAAACGAGAGAGAGAGCGAGCGAGAGGCGCTTTGAGCGGGGCCCGCGGGCCGCCGGCGGTGCCGCTCGCCATGGAGTGTGCAGCCGCCTCTGCCTAATCCCGCTTTCACTGCCAGCGGGGGCAGCGCCCGCACCGCCCCGGCCCCGCCCGAGCCCCCCCCGGCCTGACGGCGCCACAAAGGACCCCAGTGACAGCTCCGGAGAGCCGGCCCGGGCGGGGGGCCGGGGGCTGCGGGGCCAGGGGGGCCGGGGGGGGCCAGGGCAGCGCCCGGCTGCGGACTCGGGGGGAAGGCAGGAGGGAACGGGCCGAGAGCTGAGCGGGTGGAAAAATGAAAATATAAAAATAAAATAGAAGATAAGGGGGATGAAGTCAGGAGCAAACAGGCTGAGAGCTGAGGGGAGGGAAAATGGAAATTAAATTAAATTAAAATAAATAAAAATAAAATAAAATAAAATAAAATAAAATAAAACAAAATAAAATATAAAAAATAAAATAAAATAAAATAAAATAAAATAAAATAAAATAAAATAAAATAAAATAAAATAAAATAAAATAAAATAAAATAAAATAAAATAAAGGGATGAAGTCAGGAGCAAACAGGCAGAGAGCTGAGAGGAAGGAAAATGAAAATAAAATAAAAAAATAAAGGGATGAAGTCAAGAGCAAACAGGTGGGGAACTGAGGGGAGGGAAAATAAAAAGTAAAATAAAAATAAAGGGGGTGAAGTCAGGAGCAAACAGACCAAGAGCTAGGGGGGAGGGGAAAATGAAAAATATGAAAAATAAAATAAAAATAAGGGGATGAAGTCAAGAGCAAACAGGTGGAGAGGGGGTGGAAAATAAAAATAAAAAATAAAAAATAAAAAATAAAAAATAAAAAATAAAAAATTAAAATAAAATAAAATAAAATAAAATAAAATAAAATAAAATAAAGGGATGAAGTCAAGAGCAAACAAGCAGAGAGCTGAGGGGAGGGAAAAATGAAAATAAAATAAATGAAATAAAAATAAGGGGTGCAAAGAGGCAGAGAGCTGAGGGGAGGGAAAATGAAAATAAAATAAAAATAAAGGGATGAAATCAGGAGCAAACAGGCAGAGAGCTGAGCGGGTGGAAAAACGAAATAGAGAAAAAAAAAAAAGGAGGTGGAGGGAGAAGAAGGGGGAGGATGCTGGGAGGGAAAATAAAATAAAATAAAATAAAATAAAGTAAAATAAAATAAAATAAAATAAAAGGGAGAGGCGGAAAAGCGGCCGAAAGTAGCGCGGAAGGGACGGGGGTGAAGAGGTTGGGGAGGGCTGGGTGTGCCTGGGAAGGGTTTTGATGCCACCTCGTCCCCTCTTTGCCACCCCTGCTCGTGGTGAATTTGGGGTTCATTTGCCTCCACTGGTGTTGGGGTTTGTTTGGGGTTTGGTTGGTTGGTTGGGTTTTTGGTGGCTTGGTTGGTTGGTTGGGTTTTTGGTGGCTTGGCTTGTTTTGGTTGGTTGGTTGGTTGGGTTTTTGGTGGTTTGGTTGGTTTGGTTGGTTGGTTGGGTTTTTTGGTGGTTTGGTTGGTTTGGTTGGTTGGTTGGGTTTTTGGTGGTTTGGTTGGTTTGATTGGTTGGTTGGGTTTTTGGTGGGTTGGTTGTTGGTTGGGTTTTTGGTGGTTTGGTTGGTTGGTTGGGTTTTTGGTGGCTTGGCTGGTTTGGTTGGTTGGTTGGTTGGGTTTTTGGTGGCTTGGCTGGTTTGGTTGGTTGGTTGGTTGGGTTTTTGGTGGTTTGGTTGGTTTGATTGGTTGGTTGGTGGTTTTTGGTGGGTTGGTTGGTTTGATTGGTTGGTTGGTGTTTTTGGTGGTTTGGTTGGTTGGTTGGGTTTTTGGTGGCTTGGCTGGTTTGATTGGTTGGTTGGTTTTTTGGGGGGTTGGTTGGTTGGTTGGTTGGGTTTTTGGTGGTTTGGTTGGTTTGGTTGGTTGGTTGGGTTTTTGGGGTTTGGTTGGTTGGTTGGGTTTTGGTGGGTTGGTTGGTTGGTTGGGTTTTGGTGGGTTGGTTGGTTGGTTTTTTGGGGGTTTGGTTGGTTGGTTGGTTGGGTTTTTGGTGGTTTGGTTGGTTTGGTTGGTTGGTTGGGTTTTTGGGGTTGGTTGGTTGGTTGTGGGGTTTTTGTTTCCCTGATGGCGCCGTTTAATTTTTACTTTGTTAAAAAAAAAAAAAAAAAAAAAAGCTCTTCTCCACCTGTCCCCCCACGGGGAATTCGGGGTTTTTCCTCCCTTGGGGATCCCAACTGCGCTCCTTGGGATCCCTCAAACTGTGCTCCTTGGGGATCCCAAACCATCCCTGGGATCCCAAACCATCCCTTGGGATCCCAAACCATCCCTTGGGATCCCAACTGTGCTCCTTGGGGATCCCAAACTGTGCTCCTTGGGATCCCACACCGCACTCCTTGAAATCCCAAACCACTCTCAAGGACCACAGTTTGGGATCCCAAGGAGCGCAGTTTAGGATCCCAAGGGATGGTTTGGGATCCCAAGGAGGGTGGTTTGGGATCCCAAGGGATGGTTTGGGATCCCAAAGGATGATTTGGGATCCCAAGGAATGGTTTGGGATCCCAAGGAGCACAGTTTGGGATCCCAGGGATGGTTTGGGATCCCAAGGAGCACAGTTTGGGATCCCATGGGATGGTTTGGGATCCCAAGGAGTGCAGTTTGGGATCCCAGGGATGATTTGGGATCCCAAGGAGCACAGTTTGGGATTCCAAACCGTCCCTTGGGGGCTCAGGGATGCTGTGGGGGTCCCCACCCCGCGCCCGTGACCCCAAAACCGCCTCAAATCCCCAAATTTTGGGGCAGGGGAGGAGCCGGGGGGAAATCTCCCCCTCAGCCCCGGAGCTGCTGGGGCTGGGCCCGACCCGGATTCTGTCCCCGAACCGGGCCGGGGTTTCGGGGCTCCGCCCCCCCCCGGGGATTTTTTTGGGGGGGCTCTGCGGGGTGAGAAAGGGGCGCACGGGGGGAGGTGAAACCGCCCCCGGGCCGAACCGGGCCGAGCCGAACCGAGCCCGGCCCGGTTCACCTGGCGGGGAGAAACCCGCCCCGCAGGAACCCCGCCGCCTTTCATTAATCGCTCTTTAATCGCTCTTTAATCACTCTTTAATCACCGCGCCGCCTTCAAAGAGCCGCTTTTTTTGGGGGGCGGGGGCTCCGAGCCCCCAGACCCGCTGGGGTTAAAGGGATTGAAGGTGCCGGAGCCGGGCCGGGCCGGGCCAGCGAGCAGCAAAGTCCGGGACAAAGGGAGACGGGCAGAACCTGGAAGGATCCTCTTAAAAAAAAAACAAAAAACAAAAAAAACCAAAAAAAAAAAAAAAAAAAACAACAAAACCAATAAAACCACAAAAGTAGCCGAAAATTCGCTTTTTTTTAAACCCAAATCCCTCCTGGCGGGGGAGCGGGGCTGAGTTCGCGGATTTTTTTTTTTTTTTTTTTTTCCTCCTTGCCGAGAGAGCCGAGTTTAATTATTTTTATTAATTTTGTTGGGGTTTTTATTATTATTATTATTAATAGTAATAATAATTTTGTTGGGGTTTATTATTATTTATTATTTTATTAATTATTTTAATTATTATTATTATTATCTTTATTTATTATCGTTATTATTATTATTAGCGTTTCACGCTGTGGGAGGGGAAAGTGCTGAAGCTGAGATGGGGGCCGGCGATCCTTTAAAATTTAAAAATTTTCCGCCCTTTTTTTTTGCTTTGTGGGTGGGTGAGGGGGGAAAAAAAAAAAAGCCGCCGCATTCCCGGTGCCTGGCAGGGAAAAGAGCAGCAGCCTGCCGCCAGAGAGAGAGAGAGAGAGAGAGAAGAGAGAAAGTGTTAAAAGAAAAAGAAAAAAAAAAAAAAAAAAAAAAGAAAAGAAAAGAAAAGAAAAGAAAAGAAAAGAAAAGAAAAGAAAAGAAAAGAAAAAGAAAAGAAAAGAAAAGAAAAGAAAAGAAAAGAAAAGAAAAGAAAAGAAAAGAGGCGGGGAGGGGGTGATGGAAGAAAAAAAAAAAGAAAAAATAAAAAAATTTTAAAAAAGAAAAAAGAAAAAAGAAAAAAAATTTAAAAAAAAAAAGAAAAAATTAAAAAAGAAAAAAAAGAAAAAAGAAAAAAAAAAAGAAAAAAAGAAAAAAAAAGAAAAAAAAAGGAAAAAAAAAGGAAAAAAAAAAGAAAAAAAAAAAGAGAAGGGGGAAGGTGGAAGAAAAATTAAAAAAAAAAAGAAAAAGAAAAAGAAAAAGAAAAAAGCCCCAAAGTCCAAGCGCTGTAATCCCGGGCCGCGCGGTGCAATCCGCGTCTCCCCGAGTCCCGCCGGGCCCCGTCCCTCTCTCTCTCTCTCTCTTTCCCTCCCTCCCTCCCTCTCCCTCTCTCTGATTTATTTCTGCGCTCGCCTCCTTTGCATCCCAAAAGAAAGCCCGGGTGCTATTTTTAACCGCCGGCTTTCAAGCTTTTAATTAAAAGCCCCTCAACCGATTGTTCCGAAAATTGATTTCAAAGGGGAGAGCGGCCCCGGGGCTGCCGGGGGACGCGGTGGCGGGGGCCGCGCGTTTAACCCCGGAGCCGCCGGTGCGGGGACACGCGGGGGCCGTGGGGCGGTGCCGAGGGGGTCAAAAAGCTCTTTGTTCGCCTCATCTCCGGCCGTTAATTGAATTAATTGCGTCAAGGGGGATGCCGCTGACACCGGGACGCGGAGGTGCCGCCCCCCAACCCCGGTTCTGCTTTGGGGTGGGGGAAGCGCTGAGGAATTTTTTTTTTTTTGGGGGGGGGGGGGGTGGTGCGCCAAACTTTGCCAGACTCCGCCCGTTTTTATTGTATTTTATATTTTATTTTATATTTTATATTTTATTTTATATTTTATATTTTATTTTTTTATTTTTATTTTTATTTTATTTTTATATTTTATTTCTATATTTTATTTTTATATTTTATATTTATATTTTATTTTATTTTCATATTTTATATTTATATTTTATTTTTATACTTTATTTTTATATTTTATATTTTATACTTTATATTATTTTCATATTTTATTTTTAATATTTTATTTTATATTTTATATGTTATACGTTATATGTTATATTTTATTTTTTATATTTTATATTTTATATTTTATATTTTATATTTTATATTTTATATATTTTATATTTTATATTTTATTTACTTCCCCCACCTCCTGGAACATTCCAGCCGGGCCGGAATTTGCCTTTTTTTTTTTTACCTGCTGGGGAAGGAGCGGGTGGGGGCCGAGCTGGAATGCGGAGGGGAGGGCGCGAAGAGGGGAAGCGGCGCTGGCAGCGCCCGCGCTGAGCTGTAAACACGGCCCGGAGCCCGCGGCCCCCGCGGTCACAGCGCTCCGATTGCTGAGCGGATTAACACCTCGGCAAAAACCAATACAGGCCCCGAGAGAGGCTGCGGGCCGGCCAAAAAAAACCCCACAAAAAACCCCATTCCCACCCCAAAAAAAACCCCAAAATAAACAAACCCGGCCCCGCCACGCCTGGGGCGGCCCCGGTTGGTTGGGGAGTCCCGGTTTGGCGGTTCCCGGCAGAATTTTGGGGTTTTTAGGGGGGGTTTAGGGGGCCTGGGATGGTTTTTGGCCCCCCCCCCGGGCGCTGTTAATTAGGGCAATCAAGGAGTTAACGAGGATCTCCCGCTCCGCACGTGCCAGCGGGGTGGATCCTCCGGCGCGAGGGTTCCCGCTGCCCTCTCATCTCTGCCTCCTCCTCCTTTAAAAAAAAAAAATTAATAATAATAGTAATAATGAAATAAGAATAACAATAATAAAAGTTCTCCTCCGGAGCCGAGCCAGCGCAGCTCCCCGGGTTCGCCCCCGACCGCGCTTTTGTGGCCGCGGCGCTCTCGCTCCCGGCTCGGCTTTTCCACCCTCCTGCCTCTCCCCGCCGAGAGTCGGAGGGGATGGAGGAGTTTAACCTCGGGGGAAGAGTTAAAAAAAAAAAATCCTACCCCCCCCCCAAAAAAAAAAAAAAAAGCAACCCCAAAACCTCCGTAAAAAAACACAAAAAACCCGCAAAAAAACCCAAAAAAACACCCCCAAAAAACCTCAAAAAAACCACCCCAACCCCCCCAAAAAACCCCCAAAACCCCCCCAAAAAACCAGACCCCCCCCAAAAAACCCCCAAACCCAAAAAATCCCTCCAAAAATCCTCCCAAAAATCCCCCCAGAAGACAAAAAAAATCCAAAAAACCCCCAACCCCCCCAAAAAAAACCGCCCCAAAACCCAAAAACCCCCCAACCCCCCCCCAAAAAACCTAAAAAACCCCCAAAAAAACCCAAACAAACCCCCCAAAAACAAAACAAAAAAAAAAAACAAACCACAAAAAAACCCCCAAATAACTAAAAGATCCCCAAAAACCCCTGAAAAACCCTAAAAAACCCCCCAAAAAACCCCAAAACCCCAAAATTAACGCCCCTCGGGGTGCAGCTTTGAGGGGCGCGGTGCTCCCTGCCAGCCCAACCTGCCCGGATTTTTTTTTTTTTGGGGGGGGGTGGTGCAGCGGGACCCCGAGTGCTCCGAGTCCCACCCAGCTCAGTAACCCTGATCCCCCCTTTGTGTCCCCCACCCACCCCAGGACCCCGCGTCCCCCTGCCCGGGCTCGGAGGCAATCCCGGGGGGGGCTGTGATTTCTTTCCCTCCTCCTTCCCCCCCCCCCGGCGATTGCAAAGAAGCGCCAGAGCAGCACCAGCAGCTGTTTGGGATGGGAACAATGGGGAGACCTAGGAAGTGGGGAAATTGAAAAAGGAGAAACCCCCTCCCCTCCCCTGCCCTGCCCTCCCCCGGCTCCCCCGGCTCAGAGTTCACCGAGTCAGCCCGCCTGACTCGCCGTGACCTCCGCGGGGACGGGCGGGGGGGGGGGGGGGGGATGAAGGGGCTGGGGGGTGGGCAACGGCAGCCGGGCGCTTTTTAATGAAATTTCCTCCCGAAGTTTAAAAAAAAATATTAAAAAAATAAAAAAAAAAAAAAAAAAAAAAAAAGGAGAAGGAGGAGGAGGAGGAGGAGGAGGAGGAGGAGGTTCTGCCAGGACGCTCCGCTCCCGGCCGCTGGAGGGGTTTGGGGTTTTTTGGGGGGGATGTTTTATCCGCTTTTTCATCGGCCTCATGGTTATCCCCGGTCCCGGTTTTGGTTCCCCTCCTCCTCCTCGTCACTCTGGTCCCGGTTTTGGGGGGGCAGCGTTACTCTGGTCCCAGTTTGGGGGAGGGGGCAGCGTTACCCTGGTTCTGGTTCTGGTTCCCCTTCTCCTCGTCACCCCGGTCTCGGTTTTGGGGGGGCAGCGTTACTTTGGTCCCTGTTTGGGGGGGGGGGGGGGGCAGCGTTACCCCGGTTCTGGTTCTGGTTCCCCTCCTCCTCGTTACCCCGGTCCCGGTTTTGGGGGGGCAGCGTTACTCTGGTCCCTGTTTGAGGGGGCGCAGCGTTACCCCGGTTCTGGTTCTGGTTCCCCTCCTCCTCCTCGTCACCCCGGTCCCGGTTTTGGTTCCTCTCCTCCTCGGAGGACAGCGATACTGTGGTCCCGGTTTTGGGGGGGCAGCGTTATCCCGGTCCCGGTTTTGGTTCTCCTCCTCGTTACCCGGGTCACGGTTTTGGGGGGGCAGAGTTACCTCGGTCTTGGTTTTGGTTCCCCTGCTCCTCTGGGAGCAGCTTTACCCCGGTCCCGGTTCTGGTTCTCCTCCTCATTACCCTGGTCCCGGTTCTGGTTCCCCTCCTCCTCCTCATTACCTCGGTCCCGGTTTTGGTTGCCCTTCCCCTCCTCATCACCCCGGTCCCGGTTCTGGGGGGCAGCGTTATCCCGGTCCCGGTTCTGGTTCCTCGTCCTTCTCAGGGGGCAAAGTTACCCCGGTCCCGGTTCTGGGGGGCAGCGTCACCCCAGTCCCGGTTCTGGTTCCCCTCCTTCTCCTCGTCACCCCAGTCCCGGTTTTGGGGGGCAGAGTTACTCCAGTGCCGGTTTTGGTTCTCCTCCTCATTACCCCTGTTCTGGTTTTGGGGGGCAGCTTTACCCGGGTCCCGGTTCTGGTTCTCCTCCTCATTACCCTGGTCCCGGTTCTGGTTCTCCTCCTCCTCCTCATTACCCGGGTCCCGGTTTTGGTTTTCCTCCTCCTCGTTAGCCGGGTCTCGGTTTTGGGGGGCAGCGTTATCCCGGTGCCGGTTTTGGTTCCCCTCCTCCTCGTTACCCCAATCCCGGTTTTGGGGGACAGCGTCACCCCGGTTCCGGTTCTGGTTCCCCTTCTCATTACCCCGGTCCCAGTTTGGGTTCCCCTCCTCGTCACCCCTGTTCGGTTTGGGGGGCAGCGTTGTCCTGGTCTCGGTTCTGGTTCTCCTCCTCCTCCTCATTACCCGGGTCTCGGTTCTGGGGGGCAGAGTCACCCTGGTCCCGGTTCTGGTTCCCCTCCACCCCGGTGCCGGTTCTGGGGGGCAGCGTTACCCCGGTCCCGGTTCTGGAGGGCAGAGTCACCCCGGTGCCGGTTCTGGGGGGCAGCATCACCCCGGTCCCGGTTCTGGGGGGCAGAGTCACCCCAGTCCCGGTTTTGGTTCCCCTCCACCCCGGTGCCGGTTCTGGGGGGCAGCATCACCCCGGTCCCGGTTCTGGAGGGCAGAGTCACCCCGGTGCCGGTTCTGGGGGGCAGCATCACCCCGGTCCCGGTTCTGGGGGGCAGAGTCACCCCGGTCCCGGTTCTGGTTCCCCTCCACCCCGGTGCCGGTTCTGGTTCCCCTCTCGTCACCGCGGTGCCGGTTCTGGGGGGCAGCGTCCCCCCGGTCCCGGTTCTGGTTCCCCTCCACCCCGGTGCCGGTTCTGGGGGGCAGCGTCCCCCCGGTGCCGGTTCTGGTTCCCCTCCACCCCGGTGCCGGTTTTTGGGGCGCTGGCCCGCCCGCCCCGCCAGGTTCCAGCGGGCTCCCCCCCCCCCAGCCCATCAGCCTAATTAATGGATTTGACTCGGAAATCTCGACTTGAGCGGTTTTTTCCTCTTTAAAACAAACTCATTAAAGTTGTCAACACTCATTAGGGCCCGGGAGCGCTGAGCGGGAGCTCCCGCCGGGGGCTCGGGGAGAGGGGAGAAGGCGCAGCCGGGGAAATCAGCGCCGTGAGAGGGAAACTGAGGCAGGGCAGGGGGAGCCGGGCCCGGCCAGGGGGAAACGGGGCCGGCCCCGAGCCCCCCTTTGCCCCGGGGGGGCTCCGGGACTCGGGGATTTGGGATCTTCCAGGAGATTTTGGGGGAAACGGGGGCGGCCCCGAGCCCCCCTCGGCTCGGGGGGGCTCCGGGACTCGGGGATTTGGGATCTTCCAGGATATTTTGGGGGAAATGGGGGCGGCCCCGAGCCCCCCTCGGCCTCCGGGAGGGCTCCGAGACTCGGGGATTTGGGATCTTTGGGATTTTTGGGGGAAATAGGGGAGGCCCCGAGGCCCCCTTTGCCCCCGGGGGGGCTCCGGGACTCGGGGATTTGGGATCTTCCCGAGGATTTTGGGGGAAATGGGGGCGGCATCGAGGCCCCCTTTGCCCCCAGGGAGCTCCGGGACTCCGGTTTGGGATCTTTGGGATTTTTGGAGGAAATAGGGGAGGCCGCGAGCCCCCTCTTGACCCCCGAGAGGGCTCCGGGATTCCGGTTTGGGATCTTCCAGGATATTTTGGGGGAAATGGGGACGGCCCCGAGCCCCCCGAGGAGCAAGGGGAGAGCTCCGGGACTCGGGGATTTGGGATCTTCCCGGGGATCTTTGGGGAAACGGGGGCGGCCCCGAGCCCCCTCTTGAACCCCTGGAGGGCTCCGGGACTCTGATTTGGGATCTTCCCTGGGATTTTTGGGGGAATGGGGGCGGCCCCGAGGCCCCCTTGACCCTCGGGGAGCTCCGGGACTCTGATTTGGGATCTTTGGGATTTTTTGGGGAAACGGGGGCTGCCCCGAGCCCCCCTTGACCCCTGGAAGGGCTCCGGGACTCCGGTTTGGGATCTTTGGGATTTTTTGGGGGGAAAACGGATCGGCCGGGCTGCGATTCCCTGCGAGCTCCGGGGGAAGGGGGGAAAGGTTGGGGGCGGCTCCGCGGCCCCAAATCCCCGGGAAATGAGGCCGCTCTCCCAAATTCCTTCCCAATCCCTCCTGGCCGCGGTGTCGGCAGAGCTGGAAAATGAGCCGGGGATGGTCCCGGTGCCGCCGGCGGGAGGAGAAATCGCTTTGGGCTGGGGGCTGGGGGGGTTTGGGGTTTTGGGGGGTTTGGGGGTCGGTTAAACTTGGCGCGTTTGCCCCGTTTCGCTTTTCAACCGCGGGTTTGCTCGGGGTGGACTCCGATTTATTTTATTTTATTTTATTTTATTTTATTTTATTTTATTTTATTTTATTTTATTTTTATTTTATTTTATTTTATTTTATTTTTATTTTTGGGAGAGGTGGGTTTGTTTTCGTGGTTTTGGTTTTTTGGGGGGTTTTGTTGGGTTTTGGGGGTGTTGTTGTTGGTTTGGGGGTTTTTTGGGGGTGTTTTGCGGGGGGTTGTTTTTGGTTTTGATTTTTTTTTAAACGGGTTTATTCTGGTGCCTTTCAAGCCTCGCTTCTCCTTTAAGGAAAACAAAACAAAACAAAACAACCTTCTCCCCCCAAGAAAACCCCAAAACAAAACAAAACCAAACCCAAAAAACCCCCAAAAAACCAAAAAACCAAAAAACAACAACAAAAAAAAAAACAACCCAAAACCCGCCACCCCCACCTCTGTTAAAATTAAAATTAAAAAACCCCAATCAAACAAAAAAACCCCAACCCCCCCCTCCAAAAAAAAAAAAAACCCAAAACGGAACAAACCAAACCCCCCAAAAAACCCCAAAACCGCCACCCCCACCTCTGTTAAAATTAAAATTAAATTAAAAAACCAAACCAGAAAACCCCACAACCCCCTCCCCAAAAAAAACCCCAAACCCCAACAAAACAAAACCCCCCAAAAAAACCCCAAAACCCGCCACCCCCACCTCTGTTAAAATTAAAAACAAAACCCAAAACAAACCAAAACAAACCAAAAAATCCCCACAACCCCCCCAAAAAACCCCTAAACCACCACCCCCACCTCTGTTAAAATTAAAATAAAACAAAAAAACCCAAAAAACAAAACAAAACAAAAATCCCACAAACCCTTTCAAAACCCCAACAAACCAAACCCCCCCAAAAAACCCCCAAAACCCCACCACCCCCACCTGTTAAAATTAAAATAAAATTTAAAAAAATAACCCCCCCCAAAAAAAAAAAACCCAACAAAACAAACCCCCCAAAAAAACCCCCAAAACCCACCACCGCCACCTGTTAAAATTAAAATAAAATCAAAATAAAAAAATAAACCCCAAAAAAACCCCAACAAAACAAACCCCCAAGCCGCCCCCTCCTCCCAGCGCCCTTCTGTCCGTCCTCCCCCCCCCCCGCCCCTTTTTTTTTTTTTTTTTCCCTGAGAATGAGAACATCAGCCATTCAAGCGGATTGATGAACTCCCCCAAAAAGTTTATTAAGAGGGGCGAAAACAAAAGGACCAAAGGCCGCGGGCAACTGGAGGGACAGTTTATAAACTGAGCTGCCATTGTGCGCCGCGGGCAGATGCATGAATACCCCTGAATGGGGCCCTTTGGAGTGACAAGATCAAGCCAGACAACGGCGTGGGGGGAGAGAGAGAGAGAGAGAAAAAAAATAAAATAACAAAAAAACCCCCCAAAAAACCCAAAAAAAAAAAAAAAAAAAAAAAAAAAAGAAAAAAAGGGAAAGGAAAGGAGCGCTGCTGCTTCTCCCCTCCCCGAGCCCCAAAGATCTGTTCTCTCCCCCCGCTCCCCTGCTCCTGCCGCATTCACGGACATCTGCAGGGGGAGGAATAAATCGCTGCTGGCGGGGAGCGGGGGGATTGGGGGGTGTGTGTGTGTGTGCCCCCCCGGGCCCGGCCCGGCTCTCTGCGCCATATGCTGCGCTCGGGCCTGGAGGGAGCCCCGGGAACAGCGAAATTCCCGTCCCTGCACTGCTTTTCCTTCCCCTGCACTGCTTTCCCTTGCTTCCATCCTTTTCCTTCCCCTTCTCTGCTTTTCCTTCCCCTTCTCTGCTTTTCCTTCCCCTGCACTGCTTTCCCTTGCTTCCATCCTTTTCCTTCCCTGCACTGCTTTTCCTTCCCCTCTCTGCTTTTCCTTCCCTGCACTGCTTTTCCTTTCCCTCTCTGCTTTTCCTTCCCTGCACTGCTTTTCCTTCCCTGCACTGCTTTTCCTTTCCCTCTCTGCTTTTCCTTCCCTGCACTGCTTTTCCTTCCCTGCACTGCTTTTTCTTCCCCTTCTCTGCTTTTCCTTTCCCTCTCTGCTTTTCCTTCCCCTTCCCTGCTTTTCCTTCCCCTGTACTGCTTTCCTTACTTCCGTCCTTCTCCTTCCCTTCACTCCTTCCCCTTCCTTCTCTCCTTTTCCTTCCCTTCACTCTTTCTCCTTCCCTTCCCTGCTTTTCCTTCCCTGCACTCCTTTTCCTTCCCCTCTCTGCTTCTCCTTCCCTTTTCTGCTTCTCCTCCCCCTCTCTGCTTTTCCTTCCCTTCTCCTCTTTCCCTTACTTCCGTCCTTCTCCTTCCCTTCACTCCTTTTCCTTCCTTCTTTGCTTTTCCTCCCCTTCACTCTTTCCCCTTCCCTTCCCTTCCCTTCCCTTCCCTTCCCTTCCCTTCCCTTCCCTTCCCTTCCCTTCCCTTCCCTTCCCTTCCCTTCCCTTCCCTTCCCTTCCCTTCCCTTCCCTTCCCTTCCCTTCCCTTCCCTTCCCTCCTTTTACTTTCTCCTTTCCTTTCCCTTCCTTTCCCTCCCTTTTCCTTTCCCCCTCTCTCCTTTTCCTTCCCTTCCCTCCCTTTCCCTTTCCCCTGCACCTTTTCCTTCCCCCCATTCCTTCTCCCCCCTCTCCTTTTCCTTCCCCCTCCCCCTTTTCTTCCCTCTCTCTCCAATTTCCTTCCCTCTCTGCCTTCTCCTTCCCTCTCTCTCCAGTCTCCCTCTCCCTTCTCTCCCTTTTCCTTCCTCCCATCCCTTTTCAGCTTTTCCCTCCCTCCTGACCATTTTCCTTCCCCCTTTTCCTTCCCCCTCTCCCTTTCCCTTCCCTCTCTCCTTTCCCTTCCTCCCACCCCTTTTCCTCTCCCCTTTTCCCTTTTCCTTTGCCCCTGACCATTTCCCTTCCCCTCTCTCCCTTTTCCTTCCCCCTTTCCCTTTTCCTTTCTGCCTGACCATTTTCCTTCCCCTCCCTTTTCCCTTTTCCCTTTTCCCTTTTCCCTTTTCCCTTTTCCCTTTTCCCTTTTCCCTTTTCCCTTTTCCCTTTTCCCTCCCCCTTTTCTTTTTCCTTCCCCCCTGACCATTTTCCTTACCCCTTTTTCCTCCCCTCTCTCCCTTTTCCTTCCCCCTTTCCCTTTCCCTCTGACCATTTTCCTTCCCCTCTCTTTCCCCTTTTCCCTTTTCCTTCTCCCCTGAAAATTTTCATTCCCCCTTTTCACTTCCCTCTCTCCCTTCCCTCCCTTTTCCCTTTTCCCTTTTCCTTCCCTCCTGACCATTTCCCTTCCCCTCTCTCCCTCTCCCCCCTCTCTTTTCCCTTTCCCTTCCCCTTTTCCTTTTTCCTTCCCCCGTGACCATTTTAATTCCCTCTTTTTCCTTCCCTCTCTCCCTTCCCTCCCTTTTCCCTCTTCCCTCTTCCCTCTTCCCTCTTCCCTCTTCCCTCTTCCCTTTTCCCTCTTCCCTCTTCCCTTTTCCTTTCCCTCTGACATTTTCCTTCCCCTCTCTCCCTTTTCCTTCCCTCCTGACCATTTTAATTTCCCCATTTTCCTTCCCCCTCTCTCCCTTTTCCTTCCCCCTTCCCTTTTCCTTCCCCCCTGACCATTTTCATTTCCCCATTTTCCTTCCCCCTCTCCTTCTCCCCGCTCTCTTTTCCCTTTCCCTCCCCCTTTTTCCTTTTTCCTTCCCCCCTGACCATTTTCATTTCCCCGTTTTCCTTCCCCCTCTCCTTCTCCCCGCTCTCTTTTCCCTTTTCCTTCCCCCTTTTTCCTTTTTCCTTCCCTCCTGACCATTTTCATTCCCCATTTTCCTTCTCTCTCCCTTTTCCCTTTTCCCTTTTCCCTTTTCCCTTTTCCCTTTTCCCTTTTCCCTTTTCCATTTTCCCTTCCCCCTGACCGTTTCCCTTCCCCTCTCTCCCATTTCCTTCCCCCCTGACCATTTTCATTTCCCCTTTTTCCTTCCCCCTCTCCCTCTCCCCGCTCTCTTTTCCCTTTCCCTCCCCCGGCCGCTGCTCAATTGACGATTTATGGCCCCGGAGAGCTCCCTCGTGCTCAATTAGCTCCGCACAGAGCAATTCCCCTTAATGGGCTTTGATGGATTTATTTTATTTCGGGGTTTATTTTTAGCTGGGGATTTGGGTTTGGGTTTTTTTTTTGCTTTTCCCCTCTCCTCTCCTCGGCCCCGCGCCGCCAGGACGAGGGGGGAAAAAACTCCCCCAGCGTCCCGCGGAGAGGGGCAGGGGATGGAAAACCTGGAAAAGCCCCCAAGATCCAAACCCAAAACCCTTTTTGGCTCCCCCTCACTTTGCCCCTCCAGGCCCAGATGTCCCAGGTGGAGGGAACAGGAAATTCGGGTGGAACCGAGCGGCTCCGGCTTCTCCCAGGAGCTGCGCGAGCACCTCAGAGGGAATTTAATGAAATGGAATTTGGGCAGAAAGGGCCGAGCCGTGGGAGGGCAGAGGTGTTTTGTGTGCGGCGTTGGCAGCGGGGGCGGCTCAGGTCGGGGTTTTGGGGGGTTCTTGGTGCCTGGGCGGTGGGGAAAGCCGGGGAGGAGCCACTTTGTCACCCCTCGGGTCCCTTGGAACGACTTCCGGGGTGCAGATCCCGACAAACACCCGGGCAGGGGGGTGAGGGCAGAGAATTCCCAGAGCAATTCCCACAGACAAAGCCCTCAGTCCCTGTGTTCCTATTCCTTCCCATGGATCCCATGGATCCCATCCCATCCCACCCCATGGATCCCATCCCATGGATCCCATTGATCGCATTATCCCACTGATCCTATTGATCCCATTGATTGATTGATTGATCCCATCCCATCAATTCCATCCCATCCCATGGATCCCATGGATCCCATCCCATCCCATCAATTCCATCCCATCCCACGGATCCCATCCCATGGAACCCATGGATTCCATCCCATTGATCCCATTGATCCCATTATCTCACTGATCCCATTGATCCATTGATCCTTTGATTGATTGATCCCATCCCATCCCATTGATTCCATCCCACTGATCCCATTAATCCCATTGATCTTATTGATCCCATTGATCCCATTGATCCCATCCCATCCCATCCCATTATCCCACTGATCCTATTGATCCCATTGATCCCATTGATTGATCGATCCAATCCTATTCCATTGATTCCATCCCATGGATCCCATGGATCCCATCTCATTCGTTCCATCCCATTGATCCCACTGACTGATTGATTCCATCCCATCTATTCCATCCCATCCCATTGATCCCGTTGAGCCCATTGATCCCATTGACTGATTGATCCTATTGATCCCATTGATCCCATTGATCCCATTGATCCCATTGAACCCACCGATTGATCCCATCCCATCCCACGGATCCCATCCCAGGGGGTCCCTGCTGTCGCCTCTCCACAGGGAGGGATTTTTGGGATCACTTTCTGGGACGCCTCCCCACGGGGGAAGGATTTGGGGGATTTTGGCTCCTCAAAGCCCAGAACCAGAGACGGCTCCCGGTGCCGCGCTGGGCATCGAGGAATTCCCAAAAATCCCCAAATCCCCCCCTTTTCCTGCCCCACCAGGGCCCCCCTGGAGGGGCCGGTTCCACTCCCCACCCTCCAAACCTGGGCTTGGAGCTTCCCAGAGGAGCCCGGAGCTCCTGGAGAGGACCCAGAACCCACGGATTTAATGAAACCACCCCAAAAAAAAAAAAAAAAAAAACCAAAAGGGAAACGGGGAAATTTCCTTCCCAGGAAAGGGGGAAAAGCACCAAACCAAAGGGGAAAGAGAAAATCCTGGGAATGAGGGAAATGTTGGGAATTGGGGAATCCCCGTGGGATTGGCTCTGTAGGGAATTTGGGGAGCTGGGTTTGGGGGCAGCCCCGCCGTTCCGATCCTCATCCCAAAGGCAGCTTTGGGTGGGAATTCCCACCTCTGGGATGGAGCCGAGCGCATTCCCAGCCCCTCATTAAGGGGGAAAAAAAATCTGCTTAATTAATTGATTAATTGATTTAGCCCTTGGAGCGAAGGCATCCCGGATTTTCTGTGGGATCCTGTTGGTTTTCCCGATTTCTGGGATCCTTCCCAGCCCTCCCAGAGCTGGAATATTTGGATTATTTCCCTTCTGGGCTTCCCAGGAGCTGCCTTTTCCTGGGAGCATCCCAAATAAAGAGGGGAAAACACAAAACCCCAAATTTGGGGTTGTTCCTGCTCCCGGAGGGGAAAAAAAAATTCCCAAAAAAAAGCAAAAAAAAAGCCGAGGAGCGTTTTCCAGGCTGACCCCGCCGTCCCTGATCCCATTTGGGATTATCACTTGTTGCCAATCCCGGCCCAGCAGGTGTTGTCAGCAATTCCTGATGGAAAGGATTTATCCGGGGCCGCTGGATGCGTCCGGAATCCCGGCCAGGCCGGGGGGGGGGAAAAATCCTGGACTAAATTAGGGATTAAATAACCTGGGGATGGGAGGGGGGGGGGGAAATAAAATCAGGATTTTTTTTTTAATTAAAAAAAAAAAATCGGTATATCTGGAGCTAACAGATGGAATTCCTTATTCAGCATGAGCTGAAGTAGATCCGTTAAATTCCCTGGCTACGGAAAAAAATTCCGGCTGTGGAAAAACCCCGGCAGGCGCAGGGATGAGGGGGGGGAAAGAGAGGAAAATCATGGAATCTCCAGGCCTGAAATCCCGCTTGCCTGTGCCTTGGGAATTCCTATTCCAGGGAAAAAGCAGAGGGAAAAAAATCCCTGGTTTTGCACAGGGAGAGAAGGGATGGATGGATGGATGGATGGAGGGATGGAGGGATGGAGGGATGGAGGGATGGAGGGATGGAGGGATGGATGGATGGAGGGATGGATGGATGGATGGATGGGATGGATGGATGGATGGGATGGATGGAGGGATGGAGGGATGGAGGGATGGAGGGATGGATGGATGGAGGGATGGATGGATGGATGGATGGATGGGATGGATGGAGGGATGGAGGGATGGAGGGATGGATGGATGGATGGATGGAGGGATGGATGGATGGATGGATGGAGGGATGGATGGATGGAGGGATGGATGGAGGGATGGATGGATGGAGGGATGGAGGGATGGATGGATGGAGGGATGGAGGGATGGAGGGATGGATGGATGGAGGGATGGATGGATGGATGGAGGGATGGATGGATGGAGGGATGGATGGATGGAGGGATGGATGGATGGAGGGATGGATGGATGGATGGAGGGATGGAGGGATGGATGGATGGAGGGATGGATGGATGGAGGGATGGATGGAGGGATGGAGGGATGGATAGATGGAGGGATGGATGGAAATTCCCTGGATTTTGGGGCTGAGGTTTGTGGGATAGCCCAGAGCAAGGACGAGCCGGGGATAACCCCAGGGAAGCAGCTTTCCCGAGGTTTTCCCAGAATTCCAGTGGCAAATCTAAGGCCGTAACCTCGTGCAGGAATCCCCGGCTTTTTCCAAACCCCGCCGCTGCCAGAGCAGCAAATTCCCCAAATCCCAAATTCCCTCGGGATTTCCCACCGGAGTTTTACCCGAAGGTGGAGCGCGGGCCGGGAGATTTGGGAGGGGAGCGGAAATCAGCTCAGGGGGAAAGCTCGGGAATGAAGCCTGGCCTGCCAAAGCTCAGCCCTGTGGGCGGCTTTATCCCATCCCATCCCGTCCCATCCCATCCCATCCCATCCCATCCCATCCCATCCCATCCCATCCCGTCCCGTCCCGTCCCGTCCCGTCCCGTCCCGTCCCGTCCCGTCCCATTCCACCCCATCCGATTCCCATTCCCATTCCCATTCCTATTTCCATTCCCATCCCATCCCCATTCCTATTCCCATTCCCATTTCCATTCCCATTCCCATCCCATCCCATCCCATTCCATCCCATCCCGTCCCGTCCCGTCCCGTCCCGTCCCATTCCACCCCATCCGATTCCCATTCCCATTCCCATTCCTATTTCCATTCCCATCCCATCCCCATTCCTATTCCCATTCCCATTCCCATTCCCATTCCCATTCCCATTCCCATCCCATCCCGTCCCGTCCCGTCCCATCCCATCCCATCCCATCCCATCCCATCCCATCCCATCCCATCCCATCCCATCCCATTCCCATCCCATCCCATCCCATCCCATCCCGTCCCATCCCTGAGAGGATTCCCGGTGTAAGCGGCGTTTTAGGGATTGGGGGCGGAAGGCTGAGAAGAATCCCGGGAATCGGCTCCCAAATCCCTCCGGCTCCTCCTCGAACTCCTCCTCGGTTTCCAGCACCCCCCACAAGGAACCCGTTCCCGGCCCTCCTGTGGTGCCGGGAAAAAGCCAAATTCCCGGGAAAAGCCGAGGGACACCCCCTGGGAGGGGTTGGAAGGTGCACAACCCCCCCCCCCCCAAAAAAAAAAAATTTGGGATTTTTTTTGGGGGATGATTTAGGGGTTTTCAAAGCAGAGCCCGGAGCTCATTCCCGAATATCCCCCGGCATCAAACCAGAGGCTGCTGCCCCCAGCTGGGTCCGAGCAAAGCTGGGCCGGCTCTCCCCTTAATTAATTAATTAAGGAGGCAATTAAAGGCTCCCCTCTGCTCCCGGGGAGGGGACGGGGGGCCCTGCCATAAAGCCCTTCCCATCTCCGGCCGGCATTCCCGGCGGGAAGAGCCGAGGGCCGTTATTTACTCGTTTTCCCGGGGCAGTTTCCGTCAAATTTGGGTTTTTTCCCCGCTCCTGTTGGCAGCAAAAATTCCATCAGGGATGCGGGGAGGAGGAGGAGGAGGAGGGAATTTTATTCCCGTGAAACCCCAAAATCAAAGCACATTCCCAAAAAAAAAAAAAAAAAAAGCCTCAAAAGCGCCACTTCAGAGCTTTTGGTACCTCTGGGGTTTTTTCCCCTTTTTCTTCCCAAAAAATTTAAATTTACAAAAACTTTCTTGAAGCTTTCCAGAGCTTTGACGCCGGGAAAGGGCCCCAAAAATCTCCGGGCCAGATCCCAATTAACCACCCCCAAAAAAACCGGGAATAACTGCTGCTGGGACCATGGGAATCCCTTGGGAGTGCTGAGGATGGAGAGGACATTCTCCGGGTTTATTCCACCCAGGAATGGGGAGTTCATGGGGTTGGGGCAGAAAGGAAAGATTTCTGGGAAGCAGCTGGAAAATCTGGGAAGGTCGGTGGCGCATCTCAGCGGGGTTTGGGGCTCCGCACCCCAAAAGAAGGGAAAAATAATGGGAATTTTTATCAGGGAGGGAATGGAAGGATGGAGGTGCCAAAGGGAGCTCCCAGTTCCAGAAGGAATTGTGTCTCCCGGGAGGAATTGTGTCTCCTGGGATTCCCAGTGATCCCAGCAGCAGTTATTCCCGGTTTTTTGGGTTGATTGGGATGGAGGTGCCACCGGGAGCTCCCAGTTCCAGAAGGAATTGTGTCTCCTGGGAGGAATTGTGTCTCCCGGGAGGAATTGTGTCTCCTGGGATTCCCCCACATTCCCAAACCAACCTCCAGCGGAGTCTCAGCGATCAGAGGGCCGGGAACGGGGAGTTCTGGAAACTCCAGAGGAGGAATCTGAGGAGGAGCCGGAGGGATTTGGGATCTGGGATCTGCGAGTTCAGCCCCTCCTGGGTTTTCCCTGCCTGTGGGATTTTGGTTTTTTGGGAAACGATCCCCTCCCTTCCCCATCTCTGAATCTCCCGTGGGTGGCGGAGAAATCCAATGCAGGATATTCCGACGGTGATTTCCATGGATCAGAGCAGGGATCGGCTCCCGCTTCCCCCCGCCCTTCCCTCATCCCTGCTGGCTTGGTTTGGAAAGACAGGGATCCGCCAGGGAAAAGCTGGAATTTCCCTCGGAATGGAGAATGCAAACCCCTCACCCCCGCCAAATGATAATTTTTGCAATTAAGGGGCTTTCAGGCAAAGATTTGGGAATGGGAATGACAGTTCTTTACTGGGAATGTTAACGGGCTTGGGGTTTTGGGGGCTTGGAGTTTTGGGATTTTGGGGTTTGGAGTTTGGGGTTTTGGATTTTGGAGTTTTGGGGTTTTGTAGTAAAACGAAGAAACAAGCAAACAAACAAACAGACAATCCTAGAAAACCCTGACAGAGTCAGAGCTCCAAGCTGACACCCTGTTGGTCAGGGGCTTGGGAGCAGCCCACAGTGAGTCCTCCTGGAGTGGCAGAGGTGGTTCTGGTGGGGCAGAGATGATCCTGAGAGAAAAGGGTCCAGGGATGGTGAGAAGGGCCCAGGGATGGTGAGAAGGGTCCAGGGGTGGTGAGGAGGGTCCAGGGATGGTGAGAAGGGCCCAGGGGTGGTGAGAAGGGCCCAGGGATGGTGAGAAGGGCCCAGGGATGGTGAGAAGGGTCCAGGGATGGTGAGAAGGATCCAGGGATGGTGAGAAGGGCCCAGGGATGGTGAGAAGGGTCCAGGGATGGTGAGATGAGGTCCAGGGATGGTGAGAAGGATCCAGGGATGGTGAGAAGAGTCCAGGGATGGTGAGAAGGGTCCAGGGATGGTGAGAAGGGTCCAGGGTTGGTGAGAAGGGCCCAGGGATGGTGAGAAGGGCCCAGTGATGGTGGTGAGGAGGGTCCAGTGAGGGTGAGAAGGGTCCAGGGATGGTGAGAAGGGTCCAGGGATGGTGAGAAGGGTCCAGGGGTGGTGAGAAGGGTCCAGGGATGGTGAGAAGGGTCCAGGGGTGGTGAGGAGGGTCCAGGGGTGGTGAGAAGGGTCCAGTGATGGTGAGGAGGGTCCAGGGATGGTGAGAAGGGTCCAGGGGTGGTGAGAAGGGCCCAGTGATGGTGAGAAGGGTCCAGTGATGGTGAGAAGAGTCCAGTGATGGTGAGAAGGGTCCAGTGGTGGTGAGAAGGGCCCAGTGAGGGTGAGAAGGATCCAGTGGTGGTGAGAAGGGTCCAGGGATGGTGAGAAGGATCCAGGGATGGTGAGAAGGGCCCAGGGGTGGTGAGAAGGATCCAGGGGTGGTGAGAAGGGCCCAGGGGTGGTGAGAAGGATCCAGGGATGGTGAGAAGGGCCCAGGGGTGGTGAGATGAGGTCCAGTCTTCCTCCCAGGGATCGGGCAAAGCCAGATGCTTTCGTGTCCCTGTCTCTCAGTTTTATCCAGGTAGGAATGCCAGGTCCCACCCCCCCACTTCCAGGGGGGATGTGATCCATCTCACCATGGGATCACGGAACGCCGGGGTATGGCCCGGGGAGGTGTTGATGGCCCCTTATCAGAAGGCACCCGCTGCTCTCCCCGCACCCAGAGTTACCAGAAAAAACCCCAAACATCTCCCCAAACCGCTTTTAACAGATGAAAATGGAATCCACACCCCGCCCCGGCTCCACAACCCAAGACACCCGCCTTCCTGCTCTGGGATTCATTGGGGCGTTGCCGATCCATGGAAAATGGGTTTTGCCTTCTCCCGCCTCTCCCGATTAATCCCTGCGCTTCCCAGGGGGGAAATTCCCCATTGGGAATTCCGCTCCCGGTTGTGCCTCGGCCTCCCCAAACCTGCAATTGCTTAGGGCCGGATTTAATTCCCTCCATCTGAGCCAGCCAGCGGTGGGAAAAGCGGGAGAGCCTTCCGCTGCCGGCTCTGGAAAACCGGGAACAGCTGGGAAAGGGCAGCCAGAGCCGGGTGGGCGGGAATCCCAAAGAGATTTGGGATCTCCTTGGATGCCCTGGGTTTGGGGGGTTTGGGGTTTTGGAGTTTTGGGATTTGGGGTTTGGGATTTGGGGTTTGGGATTTGGGGGGTTTGGGGGTTTTGGAGGTTTTGGGGTTTGGGGTTTGGGGTTTGGGGTTTGGGGTTTTGGGGTTTTGGGGTTTTGGAGGTTTTGGGGTTTTGGGGTTTGGGGTTTTGCCCTAACCAGGGGATTCATGGAATTTTAGGGATTTCATCTCTTGGCTCCAGATACGTGTTTAGAAGTCCCCGATTTTCCGATTTTGGGGCTTGGGGTTTTGGGTTTTGGGGTTTTGCCCTAACAAGGGGGTTGATGGAATTTTAGGGATTTCATCTCTCGGCTCCGGATACGTGTTTAGAAATCCCCGATTTTCCGATTTGGGAGTTTGGGGTTTGGGGTTTTGCCCTAACCAGGAGGTTGATGAAATTTTAGGGATTTTTAGGGATGTTTAGAAATCCCTGATTTTCCCCCATTCCCAGGTTATTCCATCCCAAATCCAATCCCTAACTCCGAAGCCAACCCTGCTCCCGGTATTTCCTCTACTTCCCCTAAAAAGCCACGGAGCTGAGTGGTGGCTCTGAGGGTGAAAATCCGGCTCTGCTGCCGGAATGTTCCATCATTCCCGAGTCCAAGGCCGGGTCTGGGACAGCCGGAACATCCCGGGGGTGGCACCGGATAACCGGGAATGCTTTGGGCTGGAAGGGACCTTAAGGGTGACCGGGAATTGGGAATTCTTCACCAGAAATGGGGATGGGGTTGGAGATCCCCGTTAATTATCACCCCTGAAATCTGATTTGTAGGCTTTGGTCCTTGTGGTCCCATATCCCAAATCCTCCATGATTGATCCCGTATTTCATCATCTGAGTGATCCCATATCCCAAATCCTCCATGATTGATCCCGTATTTCATCTTTTGAGTGATCCCATATCCCAAATCCGCCATGATTTATCCCATATTTCATCATCTGAGTGGTCCCATATCCCAAATCTGCCATGATTTATCCCATATTTTATCTTGTGAGTGGTCCCAAATCCCAAATCCGCCATGATTTATCCCATGATTTATCCCATATTTCATCTGAGTGATCCCAAATCCGCCATGATTGATTCCGTATTTCATCATCTGAGTGATCCCATATCCCAAATCTGCCATGATTTATCCCATATTTCATCTGAGTGGTCTCATATCTCAAATCCACCATGATCTATCCCATATTTCATTTTGTGAGTGATCCCAAATCCTAAATCCGCCATGATTTATCCCATATTTCATCTGAGTGATCCCATATCCGAAATCCTCCATGATTGATCCCGTATTTCATCTTTTGAGTGATCCCATATCCCAAATCTGCCATGATTTATCCCATATTTCATCTGAGTGATCCCAAATCCCAAATCCGCCATGATTTATCCCATATTTCATCTGAGTGGTCTCAAATCCCAAATCCACCGTGATTTATCCCATATTTCATCATCTGAGTGGTCCCAAATCCCAAACCCCTTTCCAGGGCCTGTGCAGGAGGGCTGGAATTGGGAATTTCGGTGTTAATTGGGAAAGGGCCTCGTTAACGCCCCGCGGGTGGGGTCAAAGCTCATCCCAAACGGGATATCCAGGGGAAATCTCGGCTTTGGGGGATTCCCGGGCTGTGATCCCAGAATCCACTGGAACGGGAACGGGGCAGGATCAGCCCACTGGGATGCGTTAACCCCACAGGGGACAGCGGGGTCACCGAACCTGCTCCTCCCGGGAATCCTGACAGGAGCTGTGGGATCCAGACCTGGGGGAGCTGTGGGATCCTAAACTTTGGGATTTGCATGATCCACCCCAAACGTATGGGACGTGCACAGTCCATCCCAAACATTTGGGATTTGCGTGATCCATCCCAAACCTTTGGGATTTGTGTGATCCAAACCTTTGGGATTTGTGCAGTCCATCCCAAACCTTTGGGATTTGCGTGATCCAAACTTTGGGATTTGCACAGTCCATCCCAAACATTTGGGATTTGCATGATCCATCCCAAAAGTTTGGGATTTGTATGATCCAAACCTTTGGGATTTGTGTGATCCATCCCAAACCTTTGGGATTTGTGCAGTCCATCCCAAACTTTTGGGATTCGTGTGATCCAAACCTTTGGGATTTGTGCAGTCTATCCCAAACCTTTGGGACATGCACAGCCCACCCCAAACATTTGGGATTTGCGTGATCCATCCCAAGCCTTTGGGATTTGTGTGATCCAAACCTATGGAACTTGTGTAACCCATCCCAAACATTTGGGATTTGCACAATCCATCCCAAAACTTTGGGATCTGCATGATCCATCCCAAAACTTTGGGATTTGCACAGTCCATCCCAAATATTTGGGATTTGTGCTCTCGGTGTCCCCAAAGTTCTCTTGGTGTCCCTCAAAGCTCGGTGTCCCCAAAGCTTTCTCGGTGTCCCCAAAAGCTTGATGTCCCCAAATGGTTCTCAGTGTCCCTAAAGCTCTCCTGGTGTCCCCAAAGTTCTCTCAGTGTCCCCAAAAACTGCTCTCAGTGTCCCCAGATGGTTCTCGGTGTCCCCAAAGGTTTTTTGGTGTCCCCAAAGCTGCTCTCAGTGTCCCCAAAGCTCCCTTGGTGTCCCCAAAGCTCTTGTGATTCGGTGTCCCCAAAGCTCTCCTGGTGTCCCCAAAGCTCTCCCGGTGTCCCCAAAGCTCCCTCAGTGTCCCCAAAATGCTCTCGGTGTCCCCAAAGGGCTCGGTGTCCCCAAAGCTGTTGTGATTCAGTGTCCCCAAAGCTCTCTTGGTGTCCCCAAAGCTCCCTCAGTGTCTCCAAAGGTCTCTTGGTGTCCCCAAAGCTCTCTCGGTGTCCCCAAAGCTCTCCCGGTGTCCCCAAAGCTCTCTTGGTGTCCCCAAAGGTCTCTCAGTGTCCCCAAAGCTCTCCCGGTGTCCCCAAAGCTCTCTTGGTGTCCCCAAAGGTCTCTTGGTGTCCCCAAAATGCTCCCGGTGTCCCCAAAGCTCTCCCGGTGTCCCCAAAGCTCTCTTGGTGTCCCCAAAGGTCTCTCAGTGTCCCCAAAGCTCTCTTGGTGTCCCCAAAGCTGCTCTCGGTGTCCCCAAAGCTGCTCTCAGTGTCCCCAAACATCTTTTGGTGTCCCCAAAGCTCTCTCGGTGTCCCCAAAGCTCTCTTGGTGTCCCCAAAGCTCTCTTGGTGTCCCCAAAGGTCTCTTGGTGTCCCCAAAGCTGCCGAGGCACCGAGAGCCGAACCAGGACCGGGAGGGACAATTCCCGCTCCCGTTCCTTTGCCTGGATCCTCTCTGGGGCCCTTTCCCCCAAACCAGGGACCCCAAATCCAAACATTTGGGACCCCGAATCCAAACATTTGGGACCCTAAATCCAAACATTTGGGACCCCAAATCCAAACATTTGGGACCCCAAATCCAAACATTTGGGATCCCAAATCCAAACATTTGGGATCCCGAATCCAAACATTTGGGACCCCGAATCCAAACATTTGGGAACTCAAATCCAAACATTTGGGATCCCGAATCCAAACATTTGGGACCCCGAATCCAAACATTTGGGAACCCAAATCCAAACATTTGGGATCCCGAATCCAAACATTTGGGACCCCGAATCCAAATATTTGGGATCCCAAATCCAAACATTTGGGAACCCAAATCCAAACATTTGGGACCCCGAATCCAAACATTTGGGATCCCGAATCCAAACATTTGGGATCCCGAATCCAAACATTTGGGAACCCAAATCCAAACATTTGGGATCCCGAATCCAAACATTTGGGACCCCGAATCCAAATATTTGGGATCCCAAATCCAAACATTTGGGAACCCAAATCCAAACATTTGGGACCCCGAATCCAAACATTTGGGATCCCGAATCCAAACATTTGGGATCCCGAATCCAAACATTTGGGAACCCAAATCCAAACATGGAGGGATCGGCCGGAATTTCGGGATCAGCTGGAATTTCGGGATCGGGGGGACGCAGCCACCTGGGAAAGGCTCTGGAAACCCTTTGGACCCGTTGGAGCCGTTTGGTCGTGATTCGATCCCAAAAAAAACCCCCAAAACTCTGGAGCAAATCCCAAATTATCCCAGAGGGTTCAAAGGGAAAGGGAGAAGAAAGGAGCCGGAGTTTGGTGTTCGGGGTTTTTTTTGGGGTTTTTGGGGTTTTTTTTGGGGTTGCTTTTTCCACTTTTCCCTTTTCCCGAAGTTTGGAGGGAGAGCCCCTGAGTGTCGTTTCTCCGGCGTTTTCGGGAGCGTTGGGAATTTCCCGTTGGGAATTTGGGGCTGGTGTGGGAATTTCGGGGATGGTGTGGGGTTTTCCGGTCTGGTTTGGGATTTTTGGGGCTGGTTTGGGCTTTTCAGGAATTGGGAATTTCGGAAAGGAGGGCAAATCCATCCCCCGTTGCGGGGCTGTTTTGGGATTTTCGGGGCTGTTTGGGGATTTTTGGGGCTGGTGTGGGATTTTCAGGCAAATCCATCCCCCATTTTGGGGCTGGTGTGGGGGATTTGGGGCTGTTTTGGGATTTTTGGGGCTGTTTTGGGATTTTCAGGGCTGTTTTGGGATTTTCAGGGCTGTTTTGGGATTTTTGCTGCTGTTTTGGGATTTTCAGGGCTGTTTTGGGATTTTTGGGGCTGGTTTGGGATTTTTGCTGCTGTTTTGGGATTTTTGGGGCTGTTTTGGGATTTTCAGGGCTGTTTTGGGATTTTCGGGACTGTTTTGGAATTTTCAGGGCTGTTTTGGGATTTTTGCTGCTGTTTTGGGATTTTTGCTGCTGTTTTGGGATATTTGGGGCTGGTTTGGAATTTTCAGGGCTGGTTTGGGATTTTTGCTGCTGTTTTGGGATTTTTGCTGCTGTTTTGGGATTTTTGCTGCTGTTTCGGGATTTTTGGGGCTGTTTTGGGATTTTCGGGGCTGGTTTGGGATTTTTGCTGCTGTTTTGGAATTTTCGGGGCTGTTTTGGGATTTTTCAGGGCTGTTTTGGGATTTTCAGGACTGGTTTGGGATTTTCAGGGCTGTTTTGGAATTTTCAGGGCTGTTTTGGGATTTTCAGGGCTGTTTTGGGATTTTCAGGGCTGTTTTGGGATTTTTGCTGCTGTTTTGGGATTTTTGCTGCTGTTTTGGGATTTTCAGGGCTGTTTTGGGATTTTTGCTGCTGTTTTGGGATTTTCAGGGCTGTTTTGGGATTTTTGGGGCTGTTTTGGGATTTTCAGGACTGGTTTGGGATTTTTGGGACTGTTTTGGAATTTTCAGGGCTGGTTTGGGATTTTCAGGAACCGAGTTTCCCAGTTCCTCGCCAAGGAATTTTTCACTTTCCTCTCCCACAAAAACCCTCAGAAGGAGCCCCCTCCTCACCATTCTGCTCTTGGGAAAATAAACCGGGAAAGGGATTTTCCGAGAGAATTCCCGCCCGGGGAGGTTTGGGATCGGGGTTTTTGTAGGAATGTGGGGAGCAGAACTGAGGATTCTGGAGCTGCACATCCCCAATTCGGAGGTTTTTCCTGCCAAAAGGGGAAAGGGGTCCCGTGGAGAGGGAGGCGTTGATCAAATCAAATCAAAATCAAAATCAAATCAAATTAAATCAAATCAAATCCAGGGATTCTTCGGGGCGCCCGGCCCGGCTCTCCCAGCTCGATATTCCCAAAAGTTTGGGAATTTTTTGTCGGGCTGTTCCCCTTCCCTGGGCTCCTGGAAAAAAACAAATTTGGGATTTTAGGGACTGCTCCCCTTTTAGGATTCCCGAACTTCCCGGTGCGCTGGGAAAAAGGGAAGGGGAGAGGCTGAAATATTTGGGGGAATTTTTTGGGGGCCTGGTTTGGTTTTTTTCAGGGCTGGTTTGGCCTTTTTTGGGTCTGGTTTGGTATTTTCAGGACTGGTTTGTGTTTTTGGGGGCCGATTTGGGATTTTCAGGGCTGGTTCGGGTTTTTTGGGGGCCAGTTTGGGGTTTTTTTCAGGGCAGGTTCCGTTTTTTTCATGGCTGGTTTGGTTTTTTTGGGGCCAGTTTGACTTTTTCAGGGCTGGTTCAGGTTTCCTGGGGCCGGTTTGGGTTTTTCAGATCTGGTTTGTGTTTTTTTTGGGGCCAATTTGGGATTTTCAGGGCTGGTTTGGGTTTTCTGGGGTCGGTTTGGTTTTTTTTTCAGGGCAGGTTCAGGTTTTTTGGGGCCAGTTTGGGTTTTTCCGGGATGGTGTGATTCTTTCAGACCTGGTTTGTGTTTTTTCGGGGCCAATTTGGGATTTTCAGGGCAGGTTTGGGATTTTCTGGGGTCGGTTTGGGTTTTTTCAGATCAGGTTTGATTCTTTCAGGGCTGGTTTGGGTTTTTTTGGGGCCAGTTCAGTTTTTTTCAGGGCAGGTTCGGGTTCTTTGGGTCCAGTTTGGTGTTTTCCAGACCGGGTTTGTGTTTTTTCGGGGCCAATTTGGGATTTTCAGGGCTGGTTTGGGATTTTCTGGGAGCTGGTTTGGGTTTTTCGGATCAGGTTTGATTCTTTCAGGGCTGGTTTGGGTTTTTTCAGGACAGGTTCGGGTTTTTTCAGGGTCAATTCGGGATTTTCAGGGCTGGTTTGGGTTTTTGGGGCTGGTTTGACTTTTTCAGGGCGGTTTTGGGGTTTTTTGGGGCTGGTTTGGGTTTTTCAGGGCGGTTTGGGCTCTTTGGGGACTGATTTAGGTTTTTCATGGCTGGTTTGTGTTTTTTTGAGGCTGATTTGGTTTCTTCAGGGCTGGTTTGGGTTTTTTTGGGGCTGGTTTGGGATTTTCAGGGCAGGTTCGGGTTTTTCAGGGCTGCTTTGATTCTTTCAGGCCTGGTTCAGGTTTTGGGGCCGGTTTGGGTTTTTCCATACCTGGTTTGTGTTTTTTTGGGGCCAATTTGGGACTTCCAGGGCTGGTTTGGGTTTTCTGGGGTCAGTTTGGGGTTTTTTTTCAGGGCAGGTTCAGGTTTTTTGGGGCCAGTTTGGGTTTTTCCGGGATGGTGTGATTCTTTCAGACCTGGTTTGTGTTTTTTCGGGGCCAATTTGGGATTTTCAGGGCTGGTTTGGGATTTTCTGGGAGTCGGTTTGGGTTTTTTTGATCAGGTTTGATTCTTTCGGGCTGGTTTGGGTTTTTTTGGGGCCAGTTCAGTTTTTTTCAGGGCAGGTTCGGGTTCTTTGGGTCCAGTTTGGTGTTTTCCAGACCTGGTTTGTGTTTTTTTGGGGCCAATTTGGGATTTTCAGGGCTGGTTTGGGATTTTCTGGGAGCCTGTTTGGGTTTTTCGGATCAGGTTTGATTCTTTCAGGGCAGGTTCGGGTTTTTTTGGGGCCAGTTCAGTTTTTTTCAGGGCTGGTTTGGGTTTTTCAGGTCAGGTTCAGGTTTTTGGGACCGGTTTGGTTTTTTCAGATCTGGTTTGTGTTTTTTTGGGGGCAAATTTGAGATTTTTCAGGGCTGGTTTGGGATTTTCAGGGAAGGTTCGGGTTTTTTTGGGTCCGGTTTGGTTTCTTCAGGGCTGGTTTGGGATTTTCTGGGAGCCGGTTTCGGTTTTTTTGATCAGGTTTGATTCTTTCGGGCTGGTTTGGGTTTTTTTGGGGCCAGTTCAGTTTTTTTCAGGGCAGGTTCGGGTTCTTTGGGTCCAGTTTGGTGTTTTCCAGACCGGGTTTGTGTTTTTTCGGGGCCAATTTGGGATTTTCAGGGCTGGTTTGGGATTTTCTGGGAGCTGGTTTGGGTTTTTCAGATCTGGTTTGATTCTTTCAGGGCTGGTTTGGGTTTTTTGGGGCTGGTTCAGGTTTTTGGGGCCAGTTTGACTTTTTCAGGGCTGGTTTGGGTTTTTTGGGGCCAGTCTGGGTTTTTTCAGGGCAGGTTTGGGATTTTCTGGGGTCGGTTTGGGTTTTTCAGATCTGGTTTGATTCCTTCAGGGCTGGTTTACATTTTTGGGGGCTGGTTCAGGTTTTTGGGGCCAGTTTGACTTTTTCAGGGTTGGTTCGGGTTTTTGGGGGCTGGTTTGACTTTTTCCGGGCTGTTTTGGGTTTTGGGGGCTGGTTTGGGTTTTTCATGGCTGGTTTGTGTTTTTTTGGGGCCAGTTTGGGTTTTTCAGGTCAGGTTCACGTTTTTTGGCGCCAGTTTGGGTTTCTACAGGGCAGGTTCGGGTTCTTTGGGTCCAGTTTGGTTTTTCCAGATCTGGTTTGTGTTTTTTCAGGGCCAATTTGGGATTTCCAGGGCTGGTTTGGGTTTTTCTGGGAGATGGTTTGGGTTTTTCAGATCAGGTTTGATTCTTTCAGGGCTGGTTTGGGTTTTTTGGGACCAGTTTGGGTTTTTTCAGGACAGGTTCGGGTTTTTTCAGGGTCAATTCAGGATTTTCAGGGCTGGTTTGGGTTTTTTGGGGCTGGTTTGACTTTTTCAGGGCGGTTTTGGGGTTTTTTTTGGGTCTGGTTTGGGTTTTCCAGGGCAGGTTTGGGCTCTTTGGGGACTGATTTAGGTTTTTCATGGCTGGTTCGTGTTTTTTTGGGGCTGATTTGGTTTCTTCAGGGCTGGTTTGGGTTTTTTTTGAGGCCGGTTTGGGATTTTCAGGGCAGGTTCGGGTTTTTCAGGGCTGCTTTGATTCTTTCAGGCCTGGTTCAGGTTTTTGGGGCCGGTTTGGGTTTTTCAGATCTGGTTTGTGTTTTTTCAGGGCCAATTTGGGATTTCCAGGGCTGGTTTGGGTTTTCTGGGGTCAGTTTGGGTTTTTTCTCAGGTCAGGTTCAGATTTTTTGGGGCCGGTTTGGGTTTTTTCAGGGCTGGTTCAGCTTTCTGGCACCAGTTTGGGTTTTTCAGGGCTGTTTTGGGTTTTTCAGGTCTGGTTTGGTTTCTTCAGGGCAGGTTTGGGTTTTTGGGGGCTGGTTTAGGTTTTTCAGGGCTGGTTTGTGTTTTTTCGGGGCCAATTTGGGATTTTCAGGGCAGGTTTGGGATTTTCTGGGGTCGGTTTGGGTTTTTCAGATCAGGTTTGATTCTTTCAGGGCTGGTTTACATTTTTGGGGGCTGGTTCAGGTTTTTGGGGCCAGTCTGGGTTTTTTCAGGGCAGGTTCGGGTTTTTTCAGGGTCAATTCGGGATTTTCAGGGCTGGTTTGGGTTTTTGGGGCTGGTTTGACTTTTTCAGGGCGATTTTGGGTTTTTTTGGGGTCAGTTTGGGATTTTCAGGGCAGGTTCGGGATTTTCAGGGCTGCTTTGATTCTTTCAGGGCAGGTTCAGGTTTTTGGGTCCAGTTTGGTGTTTTCCAGACCTGGTTTGTGTTTTTTCGGGGCCAATTTGGGATTTTCAGGGCTGGTTTGGGTTTTTCTGGGAGTCGGTTTGGGTTTTTCAGATCAGGTTTGATTCTTTCAGGGCTGGTTTGGGTTTTTTTGGGACCAGTTTGGGTTTTTTCAGGACAGGTTTGGGTTTTTTCAGGGTCAATTCAGGATTTTCAGGGCGGTTTTGGGTTTTTTTGGGTCTGGTTTGGGTTTTCCAGGGCAGGTTTGGGCTCTTTGGGGCTGATTTAGGTTTTTCATGGCTGGTTCGTGTTTTTTTGGGGCTGATTTGGTTTCTTCAGGGCTGGTTTGGGTTTTTTTGGGGCCGGTTTGGGATTTTCAGGGCAGGTTCAGGTTTTTCAGGGCTGCTTTGATTCTTTCAGGCCTGGTTCAGGTTTTTGGGGCCGGTTTGGGTTTTTCAGATCTGGTTTGTGTTTTTTTTGGGGCCAATTTGGGATTTCCAGGGCTGGTTTGGGATTTTCTGGGAGCTGGTTTGGGTTTTTCAGATCAGGTTTGATTCTTTCAGGGCTGGTTTGGGTTTTTTGGGGCTGGTTCAGGTTTTTGGGGCCAGTTTGACTTTTTCAGGGCTGGTTTGGGTTTTTTTGGGACCAGTTTGGGTTTTTTCAGGACAGGTTCGGGTTTTTTCAGGGTCAATTCGGGATTTTCAGGGCTGGTTTGGGTTTTTCAGATCTGGTTTGATTCTTTCAGGGCTGGTTTGGGTTTTTTGGGGCTGGTTTGACTTTTCAGGGCGGTTTTGGGGTTTTTTTGGGTCTGGTTTGGGTTTTTCAGGGCAGGTTTGGGCTCTTCGGGGACTGATTTAGGTTTTTCATGGCTGGTTTGTGTTTTTTGGGGGCTGATTTGGTTTCTTCAGGGCTGGTTTGGGTTTTTTTGGGGTCAGTTTGGGATTTTCAGGGCAGGTTCAGGTTTTTCAGGGCTGCTTTGATTCTTTCAGGCCTGGTTCAGGTTTTTGGGGCCAGTTTGGGTTTTTCAGACCTGGTTTGTGTTTTTTTGGGGCCAATTTGGGATTTCCAGGGCTGGTTTGGGTTTTCTGGGGTCGGTTTGGTTTTTTCTCAGGTCAGGTTCAGATTTTTTGGGGCCGGTTTGGGTTTTTTCAGGGCTGGTTCAGGTTTCTGGCACCAGTTTGGGTTTTTCAGGGCTGTTTTGGGTTTTTCAGGTGTGGTTTGGTTTCTTCAGGGCAGGTCTGGGTTTTTGGGGGCTGGTTTAGGTTTTTCATGGCTGGTTTGTGTTTTTTCGGGGCCAATTTGGGATTTTCAGGGCTGGTTTGGGATTTTCTGGGAGCCTGTTTGGGTTTTTCGGATCAGGTTTGATTCTTTCAGGGCAGGTTCGGGTTTTTTTGGGGCCAGTTCAGTTTTTTTCAGGGCTGGTTTGGGTTTTTCAGGTCAGGTTCAGGTTTTTGGGACCAGTTTGGTTTTTTCAGATCTGGTTTGTGTTTTTTTGGGGCAAATTTGAGATTTTTCAGGGCTGGTTTGGGATTTTCAGGGAAGGTTCGGGTTTTTTTGGGTCCGGTTTGGTTTCTTCAGGGCTGGTTTGGGATTTTCTGGGAGCCTGTTTGGGTTTTTCGGATCAGGTTTGATTCTTTCGGGCTGGTTTGGGTTTTTTTGGGGCCAGTTCAGTTTTTTTCAGGGCTGGTTTGGGTTTCTGGCACCAGTTTGGGTTTTTCAGGGCTGTTTTGGGTTTTTGGGTCTGTTTTGGTTTCTTCAGGGCAGGTTCAGGTTTTTTTGGTGCGATTTGGGATTTTCAGGGCAGGTTTGGGTTTTGGGTCTGGTTTGGGTTTTTCAGGGCAGGTCCAGGTTTTTCACACCTGGTTCATGTTTTTTTGGGGCCAATTTGGGATTTTCAGGGCTGGTTCGTGTTTTTTGGGTCTGTTTTGGTTTCCTCAGGGCAGGTCCAGGTTTTTTTGGGGCCAATTTGGGATTTTCAGGGCTGGTTCGTGATTTTCAGGGCTGGTTTGGTTTCTTCAGGGCAGGTTCGAGTTTTTTGGGTCTGGTTTGGGATTTTCAGGGCTGGTTTGTGTTTTTTGGGTCTGTTTTGGTTTCCTCAGGCAGGTCCAGGTTATTTTGGGGCCAGTTTGGGATTTTCAGGGCCGGTTTGGGTTTTCGGGTCTGTTTTGGTTTCTTCAGGGCAGTTCCAGGTTTTTTTTGGCGCCCGTTTGATTTTTCCACACCCGGTTCATCTTCTCGGGGCCGCCCCCTCTGCCCACACCCCCCCTTGGCAGCATCCGCCGCCCCCCCACCCGCGGTTAATTGCGGCAGCAATTAACGAACCCGGCAATTTCCAACCCCGCGCCTCTCCCGGCGCTCGGGCACCACCATGGTCCAGTGCCTCAAAAACCCCCATTAGCCCACGCCACTTATGGCCATAAAATTCCTCGTTTTCTGCCTTTTCATCGGCCCGGCCCCGCAGTCCCGGCCCCGCTCCATTTTCTCCATTTGCACTCCGACAAAGGGCCGCCAGCCCGTGCCCGGAGTGTTGCAAATCAGAAATTTGTCCGCATTTTTTCCACCACCTTCCCGGGCCCGGCCGCCGCTTTTCCCTGGGAACGGGCGGGGAGGGGGTGGGGAGGGAGGGAAAGGGGCCCCCGGGATTGATCCTCGGGAGGAGCAGCGGGAATTCTGGAAAGGCTGGAGCCTTACCCAAATTTTTCCTCTTTTCCCCGAGGGATTGGGGCAGGGAGAGGAGGAGCAGCAGGAATTCTGGAAAGGCTGGAGCCTTCCCAAATTTTCTCTCTTTCCCCAAGGGTTTGGGGCAGGGAAAGGAAGAGCAGCGGGAATTCTGGAAAGGCTGGAGCCTTCCCAAATTTTTCCTCTTTTCCCCCGAGGGATTGGGACAGGGGAGAGGAGGACCAGAGGGAATTCTGGAAAGGCTGGAGCCTTCCCAAATTTTTCCTCTTTTCCCCGAGGGATTGGGGCAGGGAGAGGAGGAGCAGCAGGAATTCTGGAGCTCCTCTGGAGCCTTCCCCAAATTTTCCCCCTTTTCCCTGAGGCTTTGGGGCAGGGAAAAGAGGAGCAACGGGAATTCTGGAAAGGCTGGAGCCTTCCCCAAATTTAACCCCCTTTTCCCAGGAATTGGGGCCGGGAGAGGAGGAGCAGCGGGAATTCTGGAGATCCTCTGGAGCCTTCCCAAATATTCCCTCCTTTCCCCGAGGGTTTTGATTTGGGATTTTTTTGGGGGTGGGGGGTTGTTCGGGTTAAACGGGGAGAAGGAACCGCCAGGTTGAGTGAGGAAAAGGAAGATTTGAGGTTTTGTTCCATCCCTCGTGGCCTGGAGGGAGTTTGGGGGTTTGGGGGTTGAGGTTTTGGGAGTTTGGGGTTTTGGGCATTTGGAGTTTTGGGGTTTGGGATTTGGGGTTTGGGTGTTTTGGGGTTTGGAATTTTGGCAGCTGAGCGTTACTGTCCCCAGATTTGGGATCAACCCCACAAACCCAGGCCTGGACAGCTCCCAGTTCACATCCCAGAGCCGTGACACCACCGGGACTGTCCCTGTGGGGACAATTTTGGGGATCAACCCCACAAATCCAGGTCCAGGTTCTCTGCAGAGCTGGGGACAGCTCCCAGTTCACATCCCAGTGCTGTGACACCACCCAGGCTGTCCAGGTTGGGACAATTTTGGGGAACAGCCCCACAAATCCAGGTCCAGGTTCTCTGCAGAGCTGGGGACAGCTCCCAGTCCATGTCCCAGAGCTGTGACACCACCGGGGCTGTCCAGGTTGGGGACAATTTTGGGGATCAGCCCCACAAATCCGGCCTGGGCAGCTCCCCATCCGTGTCCCAGCGCTGTGACACCACCGGGGCTGTCCCTGTGGGGACAATTTTGGGGAACAGCCCCACAAACCCAGGCCTGGACAGCTCCCAGTTCACATCCCAGAGCTGTGACACCACCCAGGCTGTCCCTGTGGGGACAATTTCGGGGATCAGCCCCACAAATCCGGCCTGGGCAGCTCCCAGTTCACATCCCAGAGCTGTGACACCACCGGGGCTGTCCCTGTGGGGACAATTTTTGGGGATCAGCCCCACAAATCCGGCCTGGGCAGCTCCCCATCCGTGTCCCAGGGCTGTGACACCACCGGGGCTGTCCCTGTGGGGACAATTTCAGGGCCAGGCCGTTCTGGGGCACCAAGAGCCCTTCCCTGGGAGCCGAGCAGCTCATCCCAAATCCAACCCCAGCCCAGGCTGCTCCCAGCCCCGCTTCCCTCAGTCGGGATCATCCCGGGATTTTCCCCCTTTCCCTCCTTTTTCCTCTCCCCCTTTCCCTGCCTTCCTCCTCCCCTTTTTCCCTTTTTCACCCCTTTTCCCCTTTTTTACTCCTTTCCCTTTTTTTTCCCTCTTTTCCCTACTTTCACCCTTTCCCCCTTTATTCCCGTTCCCCCCTTTTTTCTCCTTTCCCCCCCTTTTTTTGCCCCTTTTCCTCCTTTTTTCCTTTCCCCCCTTTTATCCCCATTTCCCCCTTTTCCCCTTTTTAGCCTCCTTTCCCCCTTCCCCCTTTTTTTCCCCTTTTTCCCCTTTTTTTCCCCTTTTTTTCCCCTTTCCCAACTTTTTTCCCCTTTCCCCCTTTTCCCCCTTCTTTCCCCTTTCCCTCCTTTTCCCCTCTTTTCCCCCCTTTTTTTTTCCCTTTTCCCATTTTTCTCTTTTCCTCCTTTTTCCCCCCTTTCCCCCCTTTTTTCCCCATTTCCCCCTTTCCCCCCTTTCCTCTTCTTTCTCCTTTTCCCCCCTTTTCCTCCTTTTATCCCATTTCCCCCCTTTTTCACCCTTTCCCCCTTTCCCCCCTCTTTTCCTTTTTCCCCCCCTTTCCCCCCCATTTCCCCCTTTTCCCCCCCTTAAATCCCATTTCCCCCTTTTTTCCCCCTTTCCCTCTTTTCCCCCCCTTTTCCCTTTTTTTCTTCTTTCCCTCCCATTTCCCCCCTTTTTCCCCCTTTATTCCCCTTTTCCCCGAGCCATGCCCCACCCCTGCCTTTTCCAGGGTCGGGAGCTCCGGAGCAGCAAAGCCTGGAGCTCCCAGCCTGGAGCTCGGCCAGAAATCCAAAGAAATAGGAACATGGGGAAAAGGAAAAGGGAGAAAAAAATTTAAAAGGAGATTTTTTTTTTATTTTTTTTAAGGATTTAGCCTGGATTTTCCTCTCTGGCATTTGGACGCTGGAGGGAAAAAAAAAAAAAAAAAAAAAAAAAAAAAAAAGGGATTTGAAGAGGAGGAAAATTCCCCCCTTCCCTTCCCTTCCCTTCCCTTCCCTTCCCTTCCCTTCCCTTCCCTTCCCTTCCCTTCCCTTCCCTTCCCTTCCCTTCCCTTCCCTTCCCTTCCCTTCCCTTCCCTTCCCTTCCCTTCCCTTCCCTTCCCTTCCCTTCCCTTCCCTTCCCTTCCCTTCCCTTTTCCCTCTTTTCCCCTTTTTTCCCCTTTTCCCCTTTCCCCCCATTTTTCCCCTCCCCCCACTCCTTTTTCCATTTTTTTTCTCCGTTTTCCCCCTTTTTTTCCCCTTTCCCTCCCCCCACCTTCCCCCCCCTTTTTCACCCCTTTATTGATCGGGATCAATATTTATCGATCCGGATCAAATCCCGCTTCCCCTGCTCCGTCACCTGTAATTCCCAATTAATAATTCCCCATTTCCCTTTAATGATTCCCATTCCTATTCCATCCCTCGCATTTAGGCACAGCAGCGTTCCTCTTCAATAACCCGATACGTTAATTAATGGATTAATTAATTCATTGATTCTTATCTCCTTTTTCCCGGGCCTGTTCTCTGTGATTTTGGCGTCACGTGGGTTTTTTATAAACCCATAAATCCCAGATATCGTTTTTACAGGGATGTTTGTCTTTCCTGGGATTCTCCCCTCCCACCTGTCCAGGTGTCAACCTGGCTGGGAACTCACCTGGATTTACATTTATTCCAGTTTATTTCCAATTTATTTCCATTTATTTCCATTTATT
>JAJNNQ010000409.1:0-38587 GCA_027886175.1 Phylloscopus collybita
GTCCCCGTGTCCGTCTGTCTGTGTCCGTGTCCGTCCGTCCCTGTCCGTCTGTCCGTGTCCGTCTGTCCGTGTCCGTCTGTCCGTGTCTGTCTGTCTGTCCATCCGTCCCTGTCCGTCTGTCCGTGTCCGTGTCCGTCTGTCCGTCTGTCCGTCCCTGTGTCCGTCTGTCCCTGTGTCCGTCTGTCCGTCCCTGTGTCCGTGTCCGTCTGTCCGTCCGTCCCTGTCCGTCTGTCCCTGTGTCCATCTGTCTGTCCCTGTGTCCGTGTCCGTCTGTCCGTCTGTCCGTCCCCGTGTCCGTCTGTCCGTGTCCGTCTGTCCGTCTGTCCGTCCGTCCCCGTGTCCGTCTGTCCGTGTCTGTCCATCTGTCCGTGTCCGTCTGTCCGTCTGTCCGTCCCTGTGTCCGTCTGTCCCTGTGTCCGTCTGTCCGTCCCCGTGTCCGTGTCTGTCCGTCTGTCCGTCTGTCCGTCCGTCCCCGTGTCCGTGTCTGTCCGTCTGTCCGTCTGTCCATCTGTCCGTGTCCGTCCGTCCCTGTCCCTGTCCGTCCCTGTGTCCGTGTCCGTCCGTCTGTCTGTGTCCGTCCATCCGTCCCTGTGTCCGTCTGTCCGTCCCTGTCCGTCTGTCCCTGTCCGTCTGTCCGTCTGTCCCTGTCCGTCTGTCCGTCCCTGTGTCCGTGTCCGTCTGTCCATCCCTGTGTCCGTCTGTCCGTCTGTCCCTGTCCGTCTGTCCCTGTCCGTCTGTCCGTCCCTGTGTCCGTGTCCGTCTGTCCGTCCCTGTGTCCGTCCGTCCCTGTCCGTCCCTGTCCCTGTCCATCCGTCCGTCTGTCCCTGTCCCTGTGTCCATCTGTCCGTCTGTCCGTCCGTCCGTGTCCGTCTGTCCCTGTGTCCGTCTGTCCCTGTGTCCCTGTCCGTCCGTCCATCTGTCCGTGTCCGTCCGTCCGTCCCTGTGTCCGTCCGTCCCTGTGTCCGTCCGTCCCTGTCTGTGTCCGTGTCCGTCTGTCCGTCTGTCCGTCCCCGTGTCCGTGTCTGTCCGTCTGTCCCTGTCCGTCCCCGTGTCCGTCTGTCCCTGTCCCCGTGTCCGTCTGTCCCTGTCCGTCCGTCCGTCTGTCCCTGTCCCTGTGTCCATCTGTCCGTCTGTCCGTCCGTCCGTGTCCGTCTGTCCCTGTGTCCGTCTGTCCCTGTGTCCCTGTCCGTCCGTCCATCTGTCCGTGTCCCTGTGTCTGTCCGTCTGGCAGGACCTGCAGCAGTTGCTGCAGCTGCAGCAGTTGGTTCTGGTGCCCGGGCACCCCCTGCAGCCCCCGGCCCAGTTCCTGCTGCCCCCGGCCCAGCAGGGACAGACAGGTACCGGGGTCACACCGGGGTCACACCGGGGTCACGGGGTCACACAGGGGTCACGGGGGTCACAGGGGCGTTTGGGGTCATGGGGAGATTTGGGGGGATTGGGGCAGATTTGGGGGAGATTTGGGGGGGGTTGGGGTCATGTCGGGGTCATGGAGTCACCGTGGGGTCATGGGGGTCACGGGGGTCACAGGGGTCATGGGGGGATTTGGGGATTTGGGGGAGATTTGGGGGGGATTTGGGGTCACGGAGTCACGGGGTCACCATGGGGTCATGGGGGTCACGGGGGTCATGGGGAATTTGGGGGTCATGGGGGTCATGGGGGGATTTGGGGGTCACTGCGGGGTCACCGAGGGGTCACCGTGGGGTCATGGGGGTCACAGGGGTCATAGGGGTTATGGGGGGGGGTTGGGGGTCACGGGGGAGATTTGGGGGGGATTTGGGGTCATGGTGGGGTCACGGGGTCACCGTGGGGTCACCGGGGTCATAGGGGGATTTGGGGGTCATGGGGGTCACAGGGGTCACAGGAGGGTTTGGGGTCATGGGGGAGATTTGGGGGGATTTGGGGTCACGGCGGGGTCACCAGGTCACACGGGGTCACAGGGGTCACCGAGGGGTCACAGGGGTCATGGGAGGGTGTGGGGTCATGGGGGGATTTTGGGATTTGGGGGGGGGGGATTTGGGGTCATGGTGGGGTCACGGGGGGGGATTTGGGGTCACGGGGGGAATTGGGCAGATTTGGGGTCACCGTGGGGTCACGGGGTCACCAGGGGGGTCACGGGAGTAAATGGGGATTTGGGGGGAGATTTGGGGTCATGGTGGGGTCACGGGGATTTGGGGGTTCGGGGGGGGTTGGGGGGTCCCTGTGGGGTTTGGGGACCCCCCCTGACCCCCCCTGACCCCCCCTGACCTCTGACCCCCCCCTCTGCCCCTCCCCCCAGGGCTGCTGCCCCCCCCCCAACCTCTTTCAGCTACCTCAGCACAGCCCGGGGGGGCTCCTGCCCAACCCCCCCCGCGGGGGGGCTGCACGCCCAGGTACGGCCCGGGGGGGGGGAGGGGGGGACACCCCAAAAACACCCAAAACACCCCCCAAAAAAAAACCCCAAAAAAAACCCCCAAAAAAACACCCCAAAAAATACCCCCAAAAAAACCCCAAAAAACCACCCCAAAAACCCCCCAAAAAACCCCAAAACCCCCAAAAAACACCCCCAAAACCACCCCCAAAAATACCCCAAAAAACCACCCCCAAAAACCACCCCAAACAGCCCCAAAAACCCCAAAAAACACCCCAAAAAACAACCCAAAAAACCCCAAAAACCCCAAAACCCACCCCAAATAGCCCCAAAAACCCCAAAAAACACCCCAAAAAACACCACAAAAAAACCCCAAAAAACACCCCAAAAATACCCCAAAAACCCCCAAAAAGGACCCCGAAACCCCCTAAACAGCCCCAAAAAAACCCCAAAAAACCCAAAACCACCCCAAAACCACCCGAAAAAACTCCAAAACCCCCAAAAACCACCCCAAACAGCCCCAAAAAGAACCCCAAAACCACCCAAAAAAACCCCCAAAAAACCCCAAAAAACCCCAAAAATACCCCCCAAAAAACCCCAAAACCACCCCAAACAGCCCCAAAACCCCCAAAAAACACCCCAAAAAACACCCTAAAAATACCCCAAAAACCACCCAAAAACCCCCACAAAGGACCCCGAAACCTCAAAAAACCACCCCCAAAACCCACCCCAAACAGCCCCAAAAACCCCAAAAAACATCCTGAAACCCCAAAAAAACACCCCAAAATACCCCCAAAAAACCCCAAAAAACAACCCAAAAACGCCCAAAACCACCCAAAAATCCTGAAACCCCAAAAAAACCCCAAAATCCCCAAAAAACACCCCCCAAACCACCCCAAACAGCCCCAAAAACCCCAAAAAACACCCCAAAAAACAACCCAAAAAAACCCCCAAAAACACCCCCAAAAAAACCCCCAAAAAACACCCCCAAAACCCCCAAAAAATCCTGAAACCCCAAAAAAACACCCCAAAAAAACCCCAAAAGCCCCAAAAAGCACCCCAAACACCCCCCCAAAAAACCCCCAAAACCCCAAAAAAACAGCCCCAAAAAACACCCCAAAAAAACCCACAAAAATACCCCAAAAACACCCGAAAACCCCCCCAAAAAACAACATAAAAACCCCAAAAAACACCCCAAAAAAAACCCCCAAATAGCCCCAAAAAACCCCCAAAAAATCCTGAAACCCCAAAAAAACCCCAAAAACCCCAAAAAAAACACCCCCAAAAAACCCCAAAAACCCCCCAAAAGGCCCAAACAGCTCCAAAGTCCACCCCAAAAAACACCCCAAAAAACAACCCCGAACCCCCCTAAACAGCCCCAAAAAAAAACCCCCAAAAAACCCAAAACCACCCCAAAACCACCTGAAAACCCCAAACCCCACCCCAAACCATCCGAAAAACTCCAAAACCCCCAAAAACCGCCCCAAAACCCACCCCAAAAACCCAAAAAACACCCCAAACACCCCCCCCAAAAAACCCCAAAACCCCCCCAAAAAACCAAAAAAAAACCCAAAAAAAACCCCCAAAAACCCCCCAAAAACCCAAAAAAACCCCAAAAAAAACCCCAAAAAAACCCCCAAAACCCCCCAAAAAAAACCCCCCAAAAACCCCAAAAAACCCCAAAAAAAACCCCCAAAAAAAACCCAAAAAACCCCCAAAAAACCCCAAAAAACCCCAAAAAACCCCAAAAAAAACCCCAAAAAAACCCCCAAAAAAAACCCCCAAAAAACCCCCAAAAAAACCCCAAAAAAACCCCAAAAAACCCCCCCAAAAAACCCCAAAAAAACCCCAAAAAACCCCCAAAAAACCCCCAAAAAAACCCCCAAAAAAAACCCCCAAAAAAACCCCAAAAAAACCCCCAAAAAACCCCCCAAAAAAACCCCCAAAAAAACCCCCAAAAAAAACCCCAAAAAACCCCCAAAAAACCCCCCAAAAAACTCCAAAAACCCCAAAAAACCCCCAAAAAACCCCAAAACCACCCCAAACCCAGAGTTTCATGAGTTTTAGGGTTTTGGGGTTTTTTTGGGGTTTTCTCCCACCCCCCCCCCCCCCCCCCACTTTTAAACCAAATTTTTTTGGGGTTTTTCTTTGGGATTTTTTCCCCTTTTTCACCCATTTTTTGGGATTCTTTGGGTTTTTTTTAGGGTCTCTCCTCCCTTTTTAATGGAATTTTTTGGGGTTTTTATTTGGGATTTTTTTTCCCCTTTTTTCACCCAATTTTTAGGGTTTTTATTTGGGATTTTTTTCCCCTTTTTCACCCATTTTTTGGGATTATTTGGGGGTTTTTTTTAGGGTCTCTCCTCCCTTTTTAATGGAATTTTTTAGGGTTTTTATTTGGGATTTTTTTCCCCCTTTAAACCCATTTTTTAGGGTTTTTTATTTGGGATTTTTTTCCCCCTTTTTCACCCATTTTTTGGGATTCTTTGGGGTTTTTTTAGGGTCTCTCCTCCCTTTTTAATGGAATTTTTTGGGGTTTTTATTTGGGATTTTTTTTCCCCTTTTTCACCCATTTTTTAGGGTTTTTATTTGGGATTTTTTTTCCTTCCATTTCATCGATTTTTTGGGATTATTTTGGGGTTTTTTTTTTAGGGTCTCTCCTCCTTTTTTAATGGAATTTTTTAGGGTTTTTATTTGGGATTTTTCCCCCCACTTTAAACCCATTTTTTAGGGTTTTTATTTGGGATTTTTTTCCCCTTTTTCACCCATTTTTTGGGATTCTTTGGGGGTTTTTTTTAGGGTCTCTCCTCCTTTTTTAATGGAATTTTTAGGGTTTTTATTTGGGATTTTTTTTCTTCCATTTCACCAAATTTTTGGGATTATTTGGGGTTTTTTTAGGGTCTCTCCTCCCTTTTTAATGGAATTTTTTAGGGTTTTTATTTGGGATTTTTTTTCCCCTTTTTCACCCAATTTTTAGGGTTTTTATTTGGGATTTTTTCCCCTTTTTCACCCATTTTTTAGGTTTTTTTATTTGGGATTTTCCCCCCACTTTAAACTCATTTTTTAGGGTTTTTATTTGGGATTTTTTTTCTTCCATTTCACCAAATTTTTGGGATTATTTGGGGTTTTTTTAGGGTCTCTCCTCCCTTTTTAATGGAATTTTTTAGGGTTTTTATTTGGGATTTTTTTTCCCCTTTTTCACCCAATTTTTAGGGTTTTTATTTGGGATTTTTTTCCCCTTTTTCACCCGTTTTTTGGGATCCTTTTGGGGGATTTTTTTGGGTTTTTTTTTTAGGATTTTTTCCCCCTTTTAAACCCATTTTTTAGGGTTTTTATTTGGGATTTTTTTCCCCTTTTTCACCCATTTTTTGGGATCCTTTTGAGGTTTTTCTAGGGTCTCTCCTCCCTTTTTAATGGAATTTTTGGGGGGTTTTATTTGGGATTTTTTTCCCCTTTTTCACCCGTTTTTTGGGATCCTTTTGGGGGATTTTTTTGGGGTTTTTTTTTTAGGATTTTTTCCCCTTTTACACCCATTTTTTAGGGTTTTTTATTTGGGATTTTTTCCCCCTTTTTCACCCATTTTTTGGGATCCTTTTGAGGTTTTTCTAGGGGTCTCTCCTCCCTTTTTAATGGAATTTTTGGGGGGTTTTATTTGGGATTTTTCCCCCACTTTAAACCCATTTTTTAGGGTTTTTATTTGGGATTTTTTTCCCCCTTTTTTCACCCGTTTTTTGGGATTATTTGGGGTTTTTTTTTTTTTTAGGGTCTCTTCTCCCTTTATAATGGAATTTTTTAGGGTTTTTATTTGGGATTTTTTCCCCTTTTTCACCCGTTTTTTGGGATCCTTTTGGGGGATTTTTTTGGGGTTTTTTTTAGGATTTTCCTCTCTTTTAACCAAAAATTTTTTGGGGGGTCTCTCTCTCTCTCCCCCAGCCCAGCGCCCGCCCGGGGGTCCCCGAATCCCCGGTGCCCCCGGGGGTGTCCCCGAAATGTCCCGAAGGCCCCGGGGGTCCCCAGGGGGAGGAACCGAGCGACCTGGAGGAGCTGGAGCAGTTCGCTCGCACCTTCAAGCAGAGGAGGATCAAGCTGGGCTTCACCCAGGTGGGTCTGGGAATTTTGGGGATTTTTTGGGAATTTTTGGGATTTTTTTTGGATTTTTTTTGGATTTTTGGGGGATTTTTTTGATTTTTTTTTTTGGGATTTTTGGGGTTTTTGGGGGTCACCGTTAGAGGAGGATCAAGCTGGGCTTCACCCAGGTGGGTTCAGGGAATTTTTTGGATTTTTGGGATTTTTTTGGGAATTTTTTGGGATATTTTGGGATTTTGGGGGATTTTTTTTGATTTTTTGGGGGATTTTTTGGGATTTTTGGGGGGCATTTTAGGGGGGGATTTTTGGGGGTCACCTTCAAACCGAGGAGGATCAAGCTGGGCTTCACCCAGGTGGGGTTTGGGAATTTTTGGGAATTTTTTGGGAATTTTTGGGGAATTTTTTTGGGATTTTTTTTGGATTTTTGGGGGATTTTTTTGATTTTTTGGGGGGATTTTTGGGGTTTTTGGGGGTCACCGTTAGAGGAGGATCAAGCTGGGCTTCACCCAGGTGGGTTCGGGAGTTTTTTGGGAATTTTTTGGGATTTTTTGGGAATTTTGGGGGATTTTTGGGGATTTTTTGGGAATTTTTTGGGATTTTTGGGGGATTTTTTCGGGATTTTTGGGGGTGGTTTTTGGGGGTCACCGTTAGAGGAGGATCAAGCTGGGCTTCACCCAGGTGGGTTCGGGAGTTTTTTGGGAATTTTTTGGGATTTTTTGGGAATTTTGGGGGATTTTTGGGGATTTTTTGGGAATTTTTTGGATTTTTTGGGGATTTTTTCGGGATTTTTGGGGGTGTTTTAGGGAGGGGTTAAGGAGTCACCTTGAAACTGAGGAGGATCAAGCTGGGCTTCACCCAGGTGGGTTCAGGGGATTTTGGGGATTTTTTGGGAATTTTGGGGATTTTTTGGGGGATTTTTGGGGGATTTTTGGGGGATTTTTTGGGATTTTTTTTTGATTTTTTGGGATTTTTGGGGGGATTTTTGGGTTATTTTTGGGGTTTTTTTGGGGTCACCTTCAGCAGAGGAGGATCAAGCTGGGCTTCACCCAGGTGGGTTTGGGAATTTTTTGGGATTTTTTGGGATTTTTTGGGATTTTTTTGGGAATTTTTGGGATTTTTTTGGGATTTTTTTGATTTTGGGGGGATTTCTTGGGATTTTTTGGGATTTTGGGGGGATTTTTTTGGGATTTTTTTGGGAATTTTTTGGGATTTTTTTTGATTTTTTGGGATTTTTGGGTCACCTTCAAGCAGAGGAGGATCAAGCTGGGCTTCACCCAGGTGGGTTTGGGAATTTTTAGGAATTTTTTTTGGAATTTTGGGGATTTTGGGGGATTTTTTTGGGATTTTTTTTGGGAATTTTTTGGGATTTTTTTGATTTTTTGGGAATTTTTGGGGTCACCATAAGAGGAGGATCAAGCTGGGCTTCTCCCAGGTGGGTCTGGGAATTTTTGGGAATTTTTTGGGAATTTTTTGGGATTTTTTTGGGGATTTTTGGATTTTTTTGGGAATTTTTTTGGGATTTTTGGGGGATTTTTTTGGAAATTTTTGGGATTTCTTTGGGGGATTTTTGGGTTATTTTTGGGGTCACCTTCAAGCAGAGGAGGATCAAGCTGGGCTTTCACCCAGGTGGTTCGGGAGTTTTGGGGGTTTTGGGGGATTTTTTGGGGTTTTTGGTTTTTTTGGGGTTTTTTTGGGATTTTTGGGGTGTTTTTGGGGTGTTTTGGGGTGTTTTGGGGTATCTATATGTGTTTTTGGGGTGTTTTTGGGGTGTTTTTGGGTGTTTTGGGGGTGTCTATCAGTGGTTTTGGGGTGTTTTTGGGGTGTTTTTGGGGTGTTTTTGGGGTGTTTTTGGGGTGTTTCTGGGGTGTTTTGGGGTGTCTATAGGGGTTTTTTGGTGTGTTTTTGGGGTGTTTTTGGGGTGTTTTGGGGTATCTATAGATGTTTTTGGGGTGTTTTTGGGTATCTCTAAGTGTTTTTTGGGTGTTTTTGGGGTGTTTTTGGGCTGTTTTTGGGTGTCCTATCAGTGTTTTTGGGGTGTTTTTTGGGGTGTTTTGGGGTGTTTTTGGGGTGTTTTGGGGTGTTTTTGGGGTGTCTATAGGTGTTTTAGGGGGTGTCTATAGGGGTGTCTATAGGGGTTTTGGGGGTGTTTTTGGGTGTTTTTGGTATCTATAGGGTTTTTGGGCTGTTTTTGGGGTGTTTGGGGTATCTATAAGTGTTTTTTGGGGTGTTTTTGGGGTGTTTTTGGGGTGTCTATCGGTGTTTTTTGGGGTGTTTTTTTTTGGGGGCCAGGGGGACGTGGGCCTGGCCATGGGGAAGCTCTACGGGAACGACTTCAGCCAGACGACGATCTCGCGCTTCGAGGCGCTGAACCTCAGCTTCAAGAACATGTGCAAGCTGAAACCGCTGCTGGAGACCTGGCTGCGCGACGCAGGTGGGACCCTATGGACCCTATAGAAACCCTATAGAAACCCTATAGACCCCACAGATCCTATAGAGACCCCATAGGTACCCTATAGATCCCATAGATATCCCACAGACCTCTCTGTGCGAGCTGAAGCCGCTGCTGGAGACCTGGCTGAGGGACGCAGGTTGGACCCTATAGAGACCCTATGGACCCTATAGATATCCTATAGATCCTATAGACCCCCACAGATCCTCTAGAGACCATAGATCCCATAGAGACCCTATAGATCCTCTATAGACCCCATAGATATCCCACAGACCCCTCTGTGAGAGCTGAAACCGCGTGCTGGAGACCTGGCTGAGGGACACAGGTGGGACCCTATGGAGACCCTATAGAAACCCTATAGATCCTATAGACCCCCACAGATCCCATAGAGACCCTATAGATATCCTATAGACCCCATAGATATCCCACAGACCTCTCTGTGCGAGCTGAAACCACTGCTGGAGACCTGGCTGAGGACACAGGTGGGACCCTATGGAGACCCTATGGACCCTATAGATATCCTATAGATCCTATAGACCCCCACAGATCCTATAGAGACCCATAGATCCCATAGAGACCCTATAGACCCCATAGATATCCCACATCTCCCCTCTGTGCGAGCTGAAGCCGCTGCTGGAGACCTGGCCTGCGCGACGCAGGTGGGACCCTATGGAGACCCTATAGATCCCACAGATCCTATAGAGACCATATGACCCCATAGAGACCCTATAGATCCTCTATAGACCCCATAGATACCCCACAGACCCCTCTGTGTGAGCTGAAGCCACTGCTGGAGACCTGGCTGCGCGACGCAGGTGGACCCTATGGACCCTATAGAGACCCTATAGACCCCATAGAGACCCTATAGATCCTCTATAGACCCCATAGATACCCCACAGACCCCTCTGTGTGAGCTGAAGCTGCTGCTGGAGACCTGGCTGAGGGACGCAGGTGGGACCCTATGGAGACCCTATAGAAACCCTATAGACCCCCAGATACCCTATAGACCACACAGATCCCATAGAGACCCCTATAGACCCCATAGGTGCCCGTAGATATCCCATAGACCTCTCTGTGCGAGCTGAAGCCGCTGCTGGAGACCTGGCTGCGCGACGCAGGTGGGACCCTATGGAGACCCTATGGACCCTATAGATATCCTATAGATCCTATAGGACCCCCACAGATCCCATAGAGACCCTACAGATCCATAGAGACCCCATAGGTACCCTATAGATCCCATAGATACCCCACAGACCTCTCTGTGAGAGCTGAAACCGCTGCTGGAGACCTGGCTGCGCGACGCAGGTGGGACCCTATGGAGACCCTATGGACCCTATAGATATCCTATAGATCCTATAGACCCCACAGATCCCATAGAGACCCATAGATCCCATAGAGACCCTATAGATCCCATAGATACCCACAGACCCCTCTGTGCGAGCTGAAGCCGCTGCTGGAGACCTGGCTGCGCGACGCAGGTGGGACCCTATAGACACCTATAGACCCCCAGATACCCTATAGACCCCCACAGATCCCATAGAGACCCTATAGATTCCATAGAGACCCTATAGAGACCCTATAGACCCCATAGATATCCCACAGACTCCCCTGTGCGAGCTGAAACCACTGCTGGAGACCTGGCTGAGGGACAAGGTGGGACCCTATAGAGACCCTATAGATCCCCAGATACCCTATAGACCCCCATAGATACCCTATAGATACCCTATGGATCCCCCATGGATCATACGGTGTCTATGGGGTCTATGGGCTCTATAGGGTCTATGGGGTCTGTGGGCTCTATAGGATCAGATCTATAGGGTGTATGAGGTCTATGGGGTCTATAGGATCAGATCCATGGGCTCCATAGACCCTATAGGCTCTATGGGATCTATGGGCTCTATAGGCTCTATGGGGTCAATAGGGTCTATAGGGTCTATGGGGTCTATAGGATCAGATCCATAGGGTTTATGGGCTCTATGGGCTCTATGGGGTCAATAGGGTCTATGGGGTCTATGGGGTACATGGCTCTATGGGGCCTATAGGATCTATAGGATCGGATCCATAGGCTCCCTAGGCCCTATGGGCTCTATAGGCTCTATGGGGTCTATAGGGTCTATGGGCTCTATGGGGTCTATAGGGCCTATAGGATCAGATCCATAGGGTTTATGGGATCTATGGGGTCTGTGGGGTCTATAGGATCTATAGATTGGATCCATAGGGTTTATGGATCTATGGGGTCTGTGGGGTCTATAGGATCTATAGGATCGGATCCATAGGCTCCCTAGGCCCTATGGCTCTATAGGCTCTATGGGGTCTGTAGGGTCTATGGGGTCTATAGGCTCTATAGGATCGGATCTATAGGGTCTATGGGGTCTATGGGCTCTATAGGATCTGTAGGATCAGATCCATAGGGTTTATGGGATCTATGGGGTCTGTGGGGTCTATAGGATCAATAGGATCGGATCATAGGCTCCCTAGGCCCTATGGGCTCTATGGGCTCTATGGGGTCTATAGGGTCTATAGGGTCTATGGGGTCTATGGGGTCTATAGGATCAGATCCATAGGGTTTATGGGATCTATGGGCTCTGTGGGGTCTATAGGGCCTATAGGATCAGATCCATAGGGTTTATGGGATCTATGGGGTCTATGGGGTCTATGGGCTCTATGGGGTCAATAGGGTCTATAGGCTCTATGGGCTCTATGGCGTCTATGGCTCTATAGGATCAGATCCATAGGGTTTATGGGGTCTATGGGGTCTATGGGGTCTATAGGATCAGATCCATAGGGTTTATGGGATCTATGGGCTCTATGGGGTCTATAGGATCTATAGGATCAGATCAATAGGGTGTATGTGGTGTATGGGGTGTATAGGGTCTATAGGATCTATAGGATCGGATCCATAGGCTCCCTAGGCCCTATGGGCTCTATAGGCTCTATGGGGTCAATAGGGTCTATGGGCTCTATGGGGTCTATGGGCTCTGTAGGATCAGATCCATAGGGTTATGGGATCCATGGGGTCTGTGGGGTCTATAGGATCAATAGGATCGATCCATAGGCTCCCTAGGCCCTATGGGCTCTATAGGCGCCTCCCCTCCCCCCAGAGACGATGTCGGTGGACTCGGCCCTGCCCAGCCCCCCCTCGCTGGGCCCCCCCTCCTGGGGGGCTTCGAGGGGCTCCCCGGGGCGGCGGCGCAAGAAGAGAACCAGCATCGAGACCAACCGTGCGCTTCGCCCTGGAGAAATCCTTCCTGGCGGTGAGAGACCCCGAAAAGATCCCAAAATAACCCAAAATGTCCCAAAATATCAAAAATGTCCCCAAAATAGCCCTAAAAAATGAAAAAAACCCCACTCAAAACAGCCCAAAACGGGCCCCAAAACGGCCCCAAACAACCCCAGACCCAACGTGCGCTTCACCCTGGAGAAATCCTTCCTGGCAGTGAGAGACCCCAAAAAGATCCCAAAAATAACCCAAAATGTCCCAAAATGTCCAAAAATATCCTAAAAACCAAAAAAAAAACCACTAAAAATGGCCCCAAATGGCCCCAAAACGGCCCCAAAATGGTCCCAAAACAACCCCAGAGCCAACGCGCGCTTCGCCCTGGAGAAATCCTTCTGGCGGTGAGAGACCCCGAAATATCCCAAAAATAACCCAAAATGTCCAAAATATCCAAAAATACCCAAAAAATGTCCTAAAAAACAAAAAAAAACCCCACTGAAAATGGCCCCAAAACGGCCCAAAATGGCCCCAAAACAACCCCAGACCCAATGTGCGCTTCAACCTGGAGAATCCTTCCTGGTGGTGAGAGACCCAAAATATCCCAAAATAACCCAAAATGTCCCAAAATAATCCCAAAAATGTCCACAAAAAGTCCTAAAAAACAAAAAAACCCCCACTGAAAACGGCCCCCAAATGCCCCAAAACGACCCCATTTTTCCCATTTTCCCCCTTTTTCCCATTTTCCCCATTTTCCCCATTTTTCCCCATTTTTCCCCATTTTTCCTGATTTTCCCATTTTTCCCCATTTTCCCCCCCATTTTTCCCCATTTTTCCCCTTTTCCCCCTTTTTCCCCCATTTCCCCATTTTTTTCCGTTTTTCCCATTTTCCCCATTTTCCCCCTTTTTCCTGATTCCCCTGGTTTTCCCCATTTTTCCCATTTTTTTCCCCATTTTCCTCCATTTTTCCCCATTTTTTTCCAATTCCCCATTTTTCCCCTATTTTCTCCCATTTCCCATTTCCCCATTTTCCCATTTTCCCCCATTTCCCCATTTTCCCCATTTTCCCCCATTTCCCCATTTCCCCATTTTCCCCATTTTCCCCATTTCCCATTTCCCCATTTTCCCCCATTTCCCCATTTTCCCCGTTTTTTTCCCATTTCCCCATTTTCCCCAATTTCCCCGTTTTTCCCGTTTTTCCCCATTTCTTCGGTTTTTCCCCCATTCCCCCATTTTTTTCTATTTTTTCCCCGTTTTTCCCCCATTTCCCCTTTTTCCCGATTTCTGCGTTTTTTCCCCGATTTCCCCATTTTCCCAATTTCCCCATTTTTCCCGTTTTTTTCCTCGATTCCCCTTTTTTCCCCATTTTTCCCCATTTTTCCCCATTTCCCCCCATTTTTCCCCATTTTCCCCATTTCCCCCATTTCCCCCATTTTCCCATTTTCCCCATTTTTTCCCTTTTTCCCCATTTTCCCCATTTCCCCATTTTCCCCCATTTTCCATTCCCCCATTTTCCCCATTTCCCTGTTTTTTCCCCATTTCCCCATTTTCTCCATTTTTCCCATTTTCCCCATTTTCCCCAATTTCTCCTGTTTTTTCCCCTATTCACCCATTTTCCCCATTTTTCTCCATTTTCCCATTTCCCCATTTTTCCCCATTTCCCCCATTTTCCCCATTTTCCCCATTTTCCTGATTTTCCCATTTTTCCCCATTTTCCCCCCATTTTTCCCCATTCTTCCCAATTTCCCCATTTCCCCATTTTCCCCATTTTTCCTGATTCCCCTGGTTTTCCCCATTTTTCCCATTTTTTTCCCCATTTTCCTCAATTTTCCCCATTTTTTCCCCAATTCCCCATTTTTCCCCTATTTTCTCCCCATTTTCCCCATTTCCCCATTTTTCCCCATTTTTCCCGTTTTTTTCCCATTTCCCCATTTTCCCCAATTCCCCGTTTTTCCCGTTTTTCCCATTTCTTCGGTTTTTCCCCCATTCCCCATTTTTTTCTATTTTTTCCCCGTTTTTCCCCATTTCCCCTTTTCCCGATTTCTGCGTTTTTTCCCCGATTTCCCCATTTTCCCAATTTCCCCATTTTTCCCGTTTTTTTTTCTCGATTCCCTTTTTTCCCCATTTTCCCCATTTTTCCCCATTTCCCCCCATTTTCCCCATTTTTTCCCATTCCCCCATTTCCCCCATTTCCCCCATTTTCCCCATTTTCCCCATTTTTCCCCTTTTCCCCATTTCCCCATTTTTCCCCATTTTTTCCTGTTTTTCCCCATTTTTCCCATTCTTCCCAATTTCCCCATTTCCCCATTTTCCCATTTTTCCTGATTCCCTGGTTTTCCCCATTTTTCCCATTTTTTCCCCATTTTCCTCAATTTTTCCCCATTTTTTTTTCCCAATTCCCATTTTTCCCCTATTTTCTCCCCATTTCCCCATTTCCCCATTTTCCCCATTTCCCCCCATTTTCCCCATTTTCCCCATTTCCCCATTTTTCCCCATTTTTCCCGTTTTTTTCCCATTTCCCCATTTTCCCCAATTTCCCCGTTTTTCCCGTTTTTCCCCATTTCTTCGGTTTTTTCCCCCATTCCCCATTTTTTTCTATTTTTTCCCCCGTTTTTCCCCATTTCCCCTTTTCCCGATTTCTGCGTTTTTTCCCAATTTCCCCATTTTCCCAATTTCCCCATTTTCCCGTTTTTTTTTCCTCGATTCCCCTTTTTTCCCCATTTTTCCCCATTTCCCCCATTTCCCCATTTTTTCCCCATTTTTCCCCATTTTTCCCCATTCATTCCCCCCATTTTTCCCCATTTCCCCCATTTCCCCCATTTTTCCCCATTTTCCCCATTTTTTCCCCATTTTTCCCATTTTCCCCATTTCTTCCCATTTTCCCCCGTTTTTCCCCCAGAACCAGAAGCCGACGTCGGAGGAGATCCTGCTGATCGCCGAGCAGCTGCACATGGAGAAGGAGGTGATCCGCGTCTGGTTCTGCAAACCGCCGCCAGAAGGGAGAAACGCATCAACCCCTGCGGCGCCGCCGGCACCGGCACCGGCACCGGCACCACCGGCCCCAACCTCACCGGGAACGTCCCCAACCTCACCGGCAACCTCACCGGGAATGTCACCGGCAGCGTCACCGGGAACGTCCCCAACATCACCGGGAACGTCACCGGGAAGGTCCCGGCCTTCGGCGCTCATGGGTGCGGGTGACAACGGGTTTGGAGGGTTTTTTTTGGGGGGTTTTGGGGGGTTTGGGGGTTTTGGGTTTTTTTTGGGGGGTTTTATTTGGTTTTGGGGTTTTTGTTTGGGTTGGGTGGGGAACGTCACCGGGAACGTCACCGGGAGTGTTCCCAACGTCACCGGGAAGGTCCCGGCCTTCGGCGCTCACGGGGTGCGGGTGACAATGGGGTTTTGGGGGTGTTTTGGGGTTTTTGGGGTTTTTTTGGGTTTTTTTTTGGTTTTTTGGGGGGTTTTACTTGGTTTTGGGATTTTTGTTTGGGTTGGGTGGGGAACGTCACCGGGAACGTCACCGGGAAGGTCCCGGCCTTTCGGCGCTCACGGGGTGCGAGTGACAACGGGTTTTTGGGGGTGTTTTGGGGGGTTTTTGGGGTTTTGGGGTTTTTTGGGGGTTTTTTGGGGTTTTTTTGGGGGGTTTCACTTGGTTTTGGCGATTTTGTTATGGGTTGGGTGGGGAACGTCACCGGGAACGTCACCGGGAGTGTTCCCAACGTCACCGGGAAGGTCCCGGCCTTCGGCGTTCACGGGGTGCGGGTGACAACGGGTTTAGGGTGTTTTTGGGGTTTGGGGTTTTTTTTGGGGGGGGGTTTTATTTGGTTTTGAGTGTTTTTTGGGTTTTGGGGTTTTGGGAGGTGGGCGTTTGGGGTTTGTGGGGTTGGTTCTGGGTGGGGTTTGGTCACTGACCCCAATGGGATCGGTCATTTTATGGGATCGGTCATTTTATGGGATCGGCCATTTATGGGATCGGCCATTTTATGGGATTGGCCATTTTATGGGATCGGCCATTTTATGGGATTGGTCATTTTATGGGATTGGCCATTTTATGGGATTGGTCATTTTATGGGATCGGCCATTTTATGGGATCGGCCATTTTATGGGATTGGCCATTTTATGGGATTGGCCATTTTTATGGGATTGGTCATTTTATGGGATTGGCCATTTTATGGGATTGGTCATTTTATGGGATTGGCCATTTTATGGGATCGGCCATTTTATGGGATCGGCCATTTTATGGGATTGGTCATTTTATGGGATCGGCCATTTTATGGGATTGGTCACTTTATGGGGTTGGTCACTGACCCAATGGGGTTGGTCATTGTTTGGGGTTGGTCATTTTATGGGATTGGTCATTTTATGGGATTGGCCATTTTATGGGATCGGTCATTTTATGGGATCGGCCATTTTATGGGATTGGTCATTTTATGGGATCGGTCATTTTATGGGATTGGCCATTGAATGGGATTGGCCATTGAATGGGATTGGCCGTTTTATAGGATTGGCCATTGAATGGGATTGGCCGTTTTATAGGATTGGCCATTGAATGGGATTGGCCATTTTATGGGATTGGTCATTTTATGGGATTGGTCATTTTATGGGATCGGTCGTTGAATGGGATTGGTCATTTTATGGGATCGGTCATTGAATGGGATTGGTCATTTTATAGGATTGGCCATTTTATGAGATCGGCCATTTTATGGATTGGCCATTTTATGGGATTGGCCATTTTATGGGATTGGCCATTGAATGGGATTGGCCATTTTATAGGATTGGCCATTTTATGAGATCGGCCATTTTATGAGATCGGCCATTTTATGGGATTGGCCATTTTATGGGATTGGTCACTGACCCAATGGGGTTGGTCATTGTTTGGGGTTGGTCATTTTAGGGGATTGCTCATTGAATGGGATTGGCCATTTTATGGGATCAGCCATTTTATGGGATCGGTCGTTGAATGGGATTGGTCATTTTATGGGATCGGTCATTTTATGGGATTGGCCATTTATGGGATTGGCCATTGAATGGATTGGCCATTGAATGGGATTGGCCGTTGAATGGGATTGGCCATTTTATGGGATCGGCCATTTTATAGGATTGGCCATTTTATGGGATTGGTCATTCCATGGGATTGGCCATTGAATGGGATCGGTCATTTTATGGGATCGGCCACTTTATGGGTCGGCCATTTTATGGGATTGGCCATTTTATGGGATCGGCCATTTTATGGGATCGGTCATTTTATGGGATTGGCCATTTTATGGGATTGGTGATTTTATGGGATTGGTCATTTTATAGGATTGGCCATTTTATGGGGTTGGCCATTCTATGGGATTGGTCATTCCATGGGATTGGCCATTGAATGGATCGGTCATTTTATGGGATCGGTCATTTTATAGGATTGGCCATTCTATGGGATTGGCCATTGAATGGGATCGGTCATTTTTATGGGGTTGGTCACTGTCCCCCAATGTCCCCCAATGTCCCCAAATGTCCCCCCCAGGTGAACCCCGCCCGGCCCCGCCCTCGGCCTCCCGCCCCCGGCAGCCTCGGCACCACAGGTGGGTCCGGGACCCCAAAAAATCCCAAAAAAACCCCAAAAAACGGGGGAGGGGGATTGGGGTCGAAGGGGATTTTGTGGGGATTTTGTGGGGATTTTTTAAAAGGGATTTTGGGGGATTTTGTGGGAATTTGGGGAATTTAAGGGGAATTTGGGGAATTTTAAGGGAATTTGGGAATTTAAGGGGAATTTGGGGAATTTTAAGGGAATTTTGGTCATTTTAAAGGAAATTTGGGGAATTTAAGGGGAATTTCGGGAATTTTAGGGGGATTTGGGGAACTTTTAGGGGGATTTGGGGTCATTTTAAGGGGGATTTGGGGAATTTTAGGGGAATTCAGGAATTTAAGTGGATTTTTGGTCATTTAAGGGAATTTGGGACATTGTAAGGGAATTCGGGGAATTTTAAGAGAAATTTGGGTCATTTTAAGGGATTTGGGGAATTCTAAGGGGATTTGGGGATTTCTAAGAAAATTTGGGGAATTCTGAGATAATTTGGGGACTTTTAGGGGGATTTGGGTCATTTTAAGGGAAATTTGGGGAATTTGAAGGGAATTTGGGGAATTTTAGGTGGATTTTGGGTCATTTTACGGGAAATTTGAGGAATTTTAGGGGAATTTGATAATTTTAAGGGAATTTGGGGAATTTTAAGGGAATTTGGGGAATTAAGGGAAAATTGGGGAAATTTTAAGGGAATTCGGGGAATTTGGGGGGGGGATTTGGGGGGATTTTTGACGCCGCTGACCTGTGTGTCCCCCTCCCCCCTCCCCCCCGCAGTGACGTCACTGTCCTCGGCCGCCGCCCCCGCCCGCCCCTCCCCCCCCCCCGCCGCCCCCCCCGGCGCCGCCCCCTCCCCCCTCGGCCTCGGCTCCGGGTGAGTTGGGGGGGGGGGGGAGGGGGGGGGGAGGGGCGCAGGTGGGGGAGGGGTGCAGGTGACCCCGCCCCCATCACGTGACCCCCATCACGTGACCCCTCCCCCCCCCCCTTTTTGCGTTGCAGGGGGGCGGTGCTGGGGGGGCTGCTGGGCCCCGCCCCGCTGGCCACCATCCAAGGTGGGTGTGACGTCATGGTGGGCGTGGCCGACAGGTGGGAGTGACGGGGGGGCGCGGCCGGCAGGTGTGTGATTGGCAGGTGTGTGATTGGCAGGTGTGTGATTGGCAGGTGTGAGTGACAGGTGTGTGATTGACAGGTGTGTGCTTTCATGATTGGCAGGTGTGTGACTGACAGGTGTGTGACTGACAGGTGTGATTGACAGGTGTGTGATTGACAGGTGTGTGACTGACAGGTGTGTGATTGACAGGTGTGAGTGACAGGTGTGTGATTGACAGGTGTGTGACAGGTGTGTGTGACAGGTGTGTGATTGACAGGTGTGTGACTGACAGGTGTGTGATTGACAGGTGTGTGAGTGACAGGTGTGAGTGACAGGTGTGTGATTGACAGGTGTGTGACTGACAGGTATGTGACTGACAGGTGTATGACTGACAGGTGTGATTGACAGGTGTGTGACTGACAGGTGTGATTGACAGGTGTGTGTCCCCCAGGTGTGTGACAGACGTGATTGACAGGTGTGTGATTGACAGGTGCGAGTGACAGGTGTGACATCACAGGTGTGGCACAGGTGTGACGTCACAGGTGTGACTGACAGGTGTGACGTCACAGGGTGTGACAGAGGTGTGTGAAAAGTGCTTGACTGACAGGTGTGTGACATCACAGGTGTGGACGTCACAGGTGCGTGATTGACACCTGTGTGACTGACAGCCGTGCCCCTCCCCCCCGCTCGCGCTTCCGCCTCCCCTCCCCCCTCCCCCGGGGGGTTCCCTGTGGGAATTTGGGGGCGGGGTCCCTGTGGATTTTGGGGTCCCGGTGAATTTTTTGGGGGGCTCCCTTTGGGATTTTTGGGGGGGGGTCCCTCTGTTATTTCGGGGGGGGGGATCCCTGTGGGATTTTGGGGTCCCGATGAATTTTTGGGGGGGGGGTCCCAGCGTTATTTTGGGGGGGGGGGGGGTCAAGTGAATTTTTTAGGGGGGGGGGGGTCCCTGTAGGATTTTGGGGGGGGGGCGGGGTCCCTGTAAGATTTTGGGGTCCCTGTGAATTTTTGGGGGGGTCCCTATGAATTTTGGGGGGGTCCCTGTGGGATTCGGGGGGGGGGGGTCCCTGTAAGATTTTGGGCTCCCGGTGAATTTTTTGGGGGGGGTCCCTGTGGATTTTGGGGGGGGGGTCCCTGTAAGATTTTGGGCTCGTGGTGAATTTTGGGGGGGGGGGTCCCTATGAATTTTGGGGGGGGTCCCTGTAAGATTTTGGGGTCCCTGTGAATTTTTGGGGGGGGTCCCTATGAATTTTGGGGGGGTCCCCTGTGGGATTTTGGGGTCCCGGTGAATTTTTTTTGGGGGGGGGTCCCGATGTGATTTTGGGGGGGTTCCCTGTGGGATTTCGGGGGGGGGGGTCCCTGTAGGATTTTGGGGTCCCTGTGAATTTCTGGGGGGGTCCCAATGAATTTGGGGGGGTTCCCTGTGGGGATTCGGGCTCCCTGTGAATTTTTTTTGGGGGGGGGGCTCCCGATGCCATTTCGGGGTCCCCCTCCCCCCCCCCCCTGACGCCCCCTCCCCCCCCCCTCTCTCCGCAGCCCTGGCCGGCGCTGGGACCCCCCGACCCCGCCCGGGAATTGAGGCGGGGGCGCCGCTGCTGTTGGGGGGGGGCCCGGGGGGCCAGGAGGGGGAGGGGGAGGAGGGGAGGGGCAGCGACCCCCGCCCTCTTCCCCATCCTGGGGGGGCCGGCCCCTCCCCCCCCTTCCTGCCCCTCCCCCTCCCCCTCCTCCTGCTCCTCCTGCAGCGACAGCGACGCCCCCCCCCCCTCCCCCCCTCCGCCCCTCCCCCACCCTCATCACCACGGGGGGGGCGACTGAGGGGTGGGGGGAGGGGTGTGTGGGGGGGGGGTCTCTCCCCCTCCCCCCACCCCCTCCTCGGCACGAGCTACAGACCAAAAAAAAACCCCCTCCCCCCCTTAATTTAATTTAATTAATTAATTTAATGATGCTCTGATGGAGGGGGGAGAGGGGGAGGGGTCGCGCCCCTCCCCCACCCCCCCCCAGCGTTTATTTGAGGGGGGGGAGGGGTAAAAGCCCCTCCCCCCTCCCCCCCCACTTTGCCCAAAAAGTGACTTTTTCGCACCAAAAATGCTCCCCCGGGGGGGGGGGGGGGAGGGAGGGTGGGGGAGGGGGAAAAACCCCTCCCCCCACCCTCCCCTCCCCCCCCCTCCCCCCCCCCAGCTCAACCCAAAGTTCGCAACCGTCTGACCTCGCGCGGGGGGGGGGGGGGAGGGGCGAGGGGGGGGGAATTTTTGGGAATTTTTGGGAATTTTTTGGGGGGGGGTTGGATGGGGGGAGGGGCGGGAAAAGCTCCTCCCCCCTCCCAGGTCGCGCCCCTCCCCCCCCCCCTTTTCTTTCCCCTCCCCCCCCCCTTATTTATTGTCCTGGGGGGGGGGGAGGGGCGCGGCTGTGGGGGAGGGGAAGGGGGGGGGAAAGTGAGGAAAAAAGTGAAAAAATCGAGGAAAAAGGGAAAATTGGAGGAAAATTGAAAAAACGGAGGAAAAAGGGAAAAAAAAACAAACCGAGGAAAAAGTGAAAAAATCATGGAGGAAAATGTGAAAAAAATGGAGGAAAAATGGAAAAAAATTTGAGGAAAATGGAAAAAAATGGAGGAAAATTGAAAAAAAAGGAAGAAAATTGAAAAAAATCGAGGAAAATGAAAAAAAAAGGAAGAAAAGTGAAATAATCGAGGAAAAAGTGAAGAAATGGAGAAAAAAAGTGAAGAAAAAAAATCGAGGAAAAAAATGAAGAAAAAGAGGAAAAAATTGAAAGAATCGAGGAAAAAGCAGAAAAAAAAAAATGAAGCCAAAAATGGAAAGAGGGAAAAAAAAAAAAAACCAAAGAAAAAAAAAGCGAAATAAAGGAAAAAAAGAAAAAGAAGGAAAAAAGAGAAGGAGAAGCGGGAAAGTAAAGAAAAAAAAATAAAAGGAAAAAAAATTTCGGAGCTGGAAGGAGAAAATGAAGAGAAAAAAAAAGGAGAAATGAGGGGGAAAGAGAAGGAAAAAAAAAAAGGGGGGAAAGGGAAGAGGAAAAAGTGGAAAAAGTAAAAGGAGAAGGACAAAAAAAAAAGAAGAAGAAAAAAGATCGGGAAAGGAAAAAGGAAAAGAAGGAGAGGAAAAAAAAATTGGAAATAAAAAATACCTCGGAGAAGTTGGAAAAATTTAAAATCCTGACAGAAAAAAAAGGAAAAAAGACCAAAAAAAGGGAAAAAGATCAAAAAAAAAAGGGAAAAGACAAAAAAAAAAAAAAGGAAAAAGAGAGAAAAAAGAGAGAAAAAAGAGAAAAAAAAGAGAAAAAAAGGAAAGAGAGAAAAAAAGGAAAAAGAAAAGAAAAAAAGGGAAAAGAAAATTTAAAAAAAGGGAAAAAGACCAAAAAAAAAAGGGAAATTCCCCCCCTCGGAGCCAAAGACCAAAAATTTAAAAAAAACCCAAAAACTCCGGGCCCCTCCCCCACCCCCCCGCAGTGCCTGACCCCTCCCCCAACCCCCCCAAAAGCCACAAATACCTCACGGGAGCCCCCAAAAATCTCCGAAATTCGCCCCCCAGAAGGCGAGAAAACTGTGAAAAAAAAACACCAAAAAAGGGGAATTTTCCCCCCAAAAATCGCTTTTTTTAAATTAAAAATATTTTGGGATAAACACCTCCCCCAAAAAAAGGGGGCTCCCAGCTCGGAATGTAGCCCCACCCCCACCCCCCTTTAAGGATTTTGGGGCGTTTTGGGGGTTTTTTTTTTGGGGGGGGGGGTTGGGATAGAGAGAGATGGGAAAAAAAAAAAAAACACAAAAATTCCAAAAAAAACCCCCCAAAATTCCAAATAAAACCCCAAAAAAATTCCAAATAAAACCCCCAAAAATTCCAACTAGAAACCCCAAAAAATTCCAAATAAAAGTCCCAAAAAATTCCAAATAAAAACCCAAAAATTCCAAATAAAACCCCCCAAAAATTCCAACTAGAACCCCCCAAAAATTACAAATAAAAACCCCCAAAAATTCCAACTAGAACCCCCCCAAAAATTACAAATAAAAACCCCCAAAAATTCCAAATAAAAACCCCTAAAAATCCAAAAAAAAACCCCAAATGAAAAAGGAGGAAAAATGAGGGGAAAAAAAGGAAATTTTGGGGGTTTTTTTGGGTTTTTTTTTGTGGGGGGGGGGGGTCGTTTGTTGGGGTTTTTTTTGTGTTGCCGTGGAAAAAGGAGCGTCGCCGAGGGGGGGAAAAAAAAAAAAGATGGGAAGAATTTTGGGGAAAATCCCCCGATTTTGTGGGGTTTTGGCTCCTCCCCCGATTGCCGGCGACGCTGGAGAACCAAAGGAAATGGAAAAATGGGAAAAAAACCCGGAAAAAAGGGTGGAAACAAACCAAAACAAAACACCCAAAAAAAGGAGGAAAAAGCCAAAAAAAAAGAAAAAGGGGTGAAAAATGGGGAAAAAAAACCCCCAAAAAAGCCAAAAAAAAAAAAAAAAAGGAGCCAAAAAGGCGGAAAAAAAAGGCAAAAAAAAAAAAGTTTAAGAAGCCCAAAAAAAAAAGTCGAATAAAGCCAAAAATGGAGGTGGAAGGACTGGAAAAGGACGGGAAAAGGAGGAAAATTGGTGAAAAAAGTGGGAAAAGAGGATGGAAATGGTTTTAAAGAAAAGGAGAGAAGAAAAAAAAAAAATGGACAAAACCTGGCCGAAAAAAGGCCAGGAAAGGACAAAAAAAAACAAAAAAAAAAGGACCTGAAATGCCAAAAAAAAACCAAAAAAAAAAAGACTGAAAATGCCAAAAAAAAAAGGACAAAAAGAGGCAAAAAAAAAAGACTGGAAATGCCCAAAAAAAAGGACAAAAAGAGGCAAAAAAAAAGACTGAAAATGCCAAAAAAAAAGGACAAAAAGAGGCAAAAAAAAAGACTGAAAATGCCCAAAAAAAAAGGACAAAAAGAGGCAAAATTCGCCTCGAAAAAAAAGGACAAAAAAACCAAAAAAAAAGCACCGCGCCCAAACCTCAGCCGAAAACGGCCGAAAAGTGTGAAAAAAAAAACGGCGAAAAAAAACGGCGTTTTTTAGACCAAAAAAATCGGCCCCGCCCCCGCGCGGCGCCGTGGGGGGGGGGAGGGGCGGCCCCTCCCCCCTCGCCCCGCCCCCCTGGCCCCGCCCCCCCGCCCGCCCCCGAAGCTTTAATGAACCAAAAAAGGGCCCCGGGTGGGGGAGGGGGGGGCCCCCGAAATACCTCAGAACTGAAACCAAAAAGATTTTTTGGGGGGGAGGGGAGAACCCCCGGGGGGAGGGGCGGGGGGTGGGCGGTGTCCTGGTGGTGACCGTCATGGCGGCCAAGCGTGGTGGAGGGGTGGTGGTGGGTGGTCGTGGTCATGGTGGCCTTGGTGGTCATGGTGGCCTTGGTCATGGTGGCCTTGGTCATGGGTCATTGTGGTCATGGTGACCTCAGTGACCACGATCATGGTCATCGGCTATGGTGGTCATGGTGTCCTTGGTCATGGTGGCCTTGGTGGCCTTGGTCATGGTCATTGTGGTCATGGTGGCCTTGGGCATGGTCATTGTCATGGTGGCCTTGGTCATGGTGGCCTTGGGCATGGTCATTGTCATGGTGGCCTTGGTCATGGTGGCCTTGGTCATGGTGGCCTTGGGTGGCCTTGGTCATGGTCATTGTGGTCATGGTGACCTCAGTGACCACGATCATGGTCATGGCTATGGTGGTCATGGTGGCCTTGGTGGCCTTGGTGGCCTTGGTCATGGTCATTGTGGTCATGGTGACCTCAGTGACCACGATCATGGTCATGGCTATGGTGGTCATGGTGTCCCTTGGTCATGGTGGCCTTGGTGGCCTTGGTCATGGTCATTGTGGTCATGGTGGCCTTGGGGCATGGTCATTGTCATGGTGGCCTTGGTCATGGTGGCCTTGGTCATGGTGGCCTTGGTGGCCTTGGTCATGGTCATTGTGGTCATGGTGACCTCAGTGACCACGATCATGGTCATGGCTATGGTGGTCATGGTGGCCTTGGTGGCCTTGGTGGCCTTGGTCATGGTCATTGTGGTCATGTTGACCTCAGTGACCACGATCATGGTCATGGCTATGGTGGTCATGGTGGCCTTGGTGGCCTTGGTGGCCTTGGTCATGGTCATTGTGGTCATGGTGGCCTTGGTCATGGTCATTGTCATGGTCATGGTGGCCATTGCTGTGGTGGGTACCATCGTGAGGGTCGGTCATGGTCATGGTCATCATGGTCATGGTGGCCTTGGTCATGGTCATGGTCATGGTGACCATTGCCATAGTGGTCAACTTTGTGAGGGTTGGTCCTGGTCATGGTCCTCATGGTCACGGTGGGTCATGGTGGCCTTGGTCATGGTCATGGTCATTGTGGCCTCGGTGACCATAATCATGGTCATGGCCATGGTCATGGTGGCCATGGTGGCCTTGGTCATGTTCCTTGTCATGGTGACCATTGCTGTGGTGGCCACCATCGTGAGGGTTGGTCATGGTCATGGTCATTGTGGCCTCGGTGACCATAATCATGGTCATGGCCATGGTCACGGTGGTCATGGTGGCCTTGGTCATGTTCCTTGTCATGGTGACCATTGCTGTGGTGGTCACCATCGTGAGGGTTGGTCATGGTCATGGTCATTGTGGGCTTGGCCATGGTCTTCGTGGCCTTGGTGGCCATGTTGGTCATGGCAGCCACATTGTGGTTTCAGCGGCCGTAATCATGGTCATGGCCATGGTCACGGTGGTCATGGTGGCCTTGGTGATGGTTGTTGTCATGGTGATTGTCACGGTGACCAACCGTTGTGAGGTTGGTCGTGGTCATCGTGGTCATGTTGGCCTTGCTCGTGGTCATTGTGGCCTCAGTGACCATAATCATGGTCGTGGCCATGGTGGTCATGGTGGCCTTGGTCATGGTGGCCATGGTGGCCCTTGGTCATCATCACGGTGACCATTGCCATAGTGGTCACCTTTGTGAGGATTGGTCCTGGTCATGGTCATCATGGTCATGGTGGCCTTGGTCATGGTCATGGTCATTGTGGCCTCGGTGACCATAATCATGGTCATGGCCATGGTCACGGTGGTCATGGTGGCCTTGGTCATGTTCCTTGTCACGGTGACCATTGCTGTGGTGGTCACCATCGTGAGGGTTGGTCATGGTCATGGTCATTGTGGGCTTGGCCATGGTCTTCGTGGCCTTGGTGGCCATGTTGGTCATGGCAGCCACATTGTGGTTTCAGCGGCCGTAATCATGGTCATGGCCATGGTCACGGTGGTCATGGTGGCCTTGGTGATGGTTGTTGTCATGGTGATTGTCACGGTGACCAACCGTTGTGAGGGTTGGTCGTGGTCATCGTAGTCATGGTGGCCTTGCTCGTGGTCATTGTGGCCTCAGTGACCATAATCATGGTCGTGGCCATGGTGGTCATGGTGGCCTTGGTCATGGTGGCCATGGTGGCCTTGGTCATGGTCATGGTGACCATTGCCATAGTGGTCAACTTTGTGAGGATTGGTCCCTGGTCATGGTCATCATGGTCATGGTGGCCTTGGTCATGGTCATGGTCATCGTGGCCTCGGTGACCATAATCATGGTCATGGCCATGGTCACGGTGGTCATGGTGGCCTTGGTCATGTTCCTTGTCACGGTGACCATTGCTGTGGTGGTCACCATCGTGAGGGTTGGTCATGGTCATGGTCATTGTGGGCTTGGCCATGGTCTTCGTGGCCTTGGTGGCCATGTTGGTCATGGCAGCCACATTGGACTTGGCCATGATCATCATGGCCTTGGTGGCCATGGTCTTCGTGGCCACGTTGGCAATGTTGGCCATGTTGGTCATGGTGGCCATGTTTGGTCATGGTGGCCATGTTGGTCATGGTGACCATGTTGACCATGACCATTAGGCTTGGCCGTGGTCGTGGCAGCCATGTTGGCCAGGTTGGCTATGTTGGCCCATGGCCGCCATGTTGGCCATGACCATTAGGCTTGGCCATTGTCATCGTGCCCTTGGCGGCCTTGGCCATGGTCACAGTGACCTTGGTGGCCGTGGTCATGGCAGCCATGTTGGCCAGGTTGGCCATGGTGGCCATGTTGGTCTTGGTGGCCTTGGTGGCCTTAGTGGCCTTGACCATGGTGGCCGTGTTGGCCATGGTGGCCTTGACCACGGTCATGGGGGACAATGGTGGCCTTGGTGGCCATGGTCATGGCAGCCCATGGTGGCCATGTTGGTCTTGGTGGCCTTGGTGGCCAGGTTGCCTTGGCCATGGTCATGGCGGCCATCTTGACCAGGTTGGCCTTGGTGGCCTCAGTGGCCATATTGGCCTTGACCATGGTCATGGTGACAGTGGTGGCCTTGGTGGCCATGGTCATGGCAGCCCATGTTGGCCATGGTGGCCATGTTGGTCTTGGTGGCCTTGGTGGCCAGGTTGCCTTGGCCGTGGTCATGGCGGCCATCTTGACCAGGGTGGCCTTGGTGGCCTCGGTGGCCATATTGGCCTTGACCATGGTCATGGTCGCCATGTTGGCCTTGGTGTCCATGGCGGCCTTGACCATGATCATGGCGGCCATGTTGACCAGGGTGGCCTTGGTGACCTTGCGCATGGTCATGGTGACAATGGTGGCCTTGGTGGCCACGTTGCCTTGGCCGTGGTCATGGCGGCCATCTTGACCAGGGTGGCCTTGACCATGGCGGCCATGTCGGTTTTTGGTGGCCTTGACCATGGTCATGGGGACAATGGTGGCCTTGGTGGCCATGGTCATGGCAGCCCATGTTGGCCATGGTGGCCATGTTGGTCTTGGTGGCCTTGGTGGCCAGGTTGCCTTGGCCGTGGTCATGGCGGCCATCTTGACCAGGGTGGCCTTGGTGACCTTGCGCGTGGTCATGGTGACAATGGTGGCCTTGGTGGCCACGTTGCCTTGGCCGTGGTCATGGCGGCCATGTTGGCCATGGTGGCCATGTTGACCTTGGTGGCCTTGGTGGCCTTGACCATGGCAGCCATGTTGGTCTTGGTGGCCATGTTGGTCTTGGTGGCCATGTTGGCCTTGGTGGCCTTGGTAGCCTTGACCACGCCCCCCCCACCACCTCGGGGTTCCCCTCTGACGTCACAACCTCGGGCTTTCCCCCCCTCCCCGTGACGTCACCTGGCCCCGCCCCACCACACCACGCCCCGCCCCCCCCCACCAATGACATCACCCGCCACCCCCCGGTGACGTCACCTCCCCTTAAAGGGGGGCGGGGCTTCCGCCCGCCTCCCCCCCCCCCCACTCCTACAGCCAAAGAGGGCCTGAGGGGGGCGGGGCCTCCCCCGACCACGCCCCCCCGGCCCCCCCCGGACAGAAATACCTCAGAGACAACCAAAGAGCCCCCCCCCGGAGTTTTTGGGGGGGGTGGGCTTTGGGGGGGAGGGGGGTTCCTCCCCCTCCCCCCACCCCCGTTTTTGGGGCGCCCCCCCAAGTCCCAGGGCGCCCCCCCCCGGTCCCCGTGTGTGTCCCCACCCCCCCCCCCCCCCGCGTTTTTTTTTGGGGGGGGGGGGTGTCCCCCGCTGATGGAGCCCCCCCCCCCTCAATTTTGGGTCCTCTCCGCTTTTTGGGGGGCCCTAAAAAGGGGGGAGGGGGCGTGTCCCTATTTATGATCCCTTTTTTTTAGGGGGGGGGGGTCCCCTTTAATTTGGGTCTCCCATTTTTGGGGGTCCCAAATTTTTTTTTGGGGGGGGGGGGGAGGGGTCTCTTATTTTTTTTTTGGGGGGGGGTTCCTTTAATTGGACCCCCCCCCTTCAACCCCCCCCCGTTTTTTTGGGGTTTTCCCCAATTTTTGGGGGGGGGTGGTTCTTTGTCCTCCCCTCCCCCCCTTCCCTCAAGACCCCTCCCCCCCCCCCCGTGTCCCCTCCCCCACCCCTGTGGGGGCGGCGAGAAGCCAAAGAGGTCCCCTCCCCCACCCCCCGCGCCGCCCCCCACCCCCCCTCTTTTATTTTTTTTTAATTTTTTTTTTTTTTACCGAAACCGACCCAAAACGGGGGTCAGAAAACAAAAAAAAAAAAACCCACAAAAAAACAAAACCCAAAAAAAAAAAAAAACCAAACCGAACCCAAACCCCAAAAAAACCAAAAGAAATTTTTTAAAGAAAAAAAGGAACAAAAAAAAAAAAAAAAAAAAAAAAAAAAAAGAAACTACGGAAAAACAAAAAAAACAAAAAAAACCAAAAAAAACCAACCAAAAAAAACCCCCCCCTCCCCAAAAAATCTGGGGAAGGGAAAAAAAAAGGCCAAAAATATTAAAAACTCGCCAAAAAAACACCAAAAAAAAAAAAAACCCAAAAAAAACCACCCCCCACCTCAACCAAAATAAAAATAAAAATAAAAATAAAAATAAAAATAAAAATAAAAATAAAAATAAACAAAGGGGAAAAACAAAAAAAAAGCCAAAAAAAAAAAAGAAAAAAGCTGGAAAAGGGCAAAAAAAGCCAAAAAAAAAAGAAAAGGGGGGAAAAAAAAAAAAGGGAATTTCTATTTGAGCCCCTCCCCCCACCCCCCCCCCACAGGGTCTCTTTTGGACACCGTCGGCCCCCACCCACCCCACCCCGGCCACGCCCCTTTCCTTTTATCCCGCCCATTTGATTGGCCCCACCCTCTTCCCTGCCCCACCCTTCGCTGTGGCCCCACCCACTTCTCCTTAAATGGTCGTTCATCGTCCCGCCCCCAGCGCCCATCTGAGGCCACGCCTCTTTTACCTTAAATGGCCCGTCCCGACCACGCCCCCTTCCCTTGGCCTCGCCCCTCCCCCTCGTTCGTTGTTGTGTGGTTTCCATTTTGGGAGGGGGCGGGGTTTGTTCGTTTTTTTGGGGGATTTTTTTAAATTTTTTTTTTTTTTTTTTGGGTCCTTTTTTTTCGGTTCCTTCGGATTTCGGGAATTTTCGTTGCTGGTTTTTGGGGGTTTTTTTGGGTTTTTTTTGGTTTTGGTTTTTTTTTTTTTTTGGGTTCATTTTTTTTGGTTTTTGCTTTTTTTTTCCACGTTTTTCCGCCTTTCCCGGCCGCTCCTCCGTCGGCGCCGCCAGCGTCGGACGCGGGAACAATAAAAAAAAAGGAAGAATGTCCTGTACAGATTCCCCCCAGAACTCTCTTGGTACGGTCCGGATCCCCCCAAAATCCACTTGGAACGGCCCAGAACCCCAAAATCCCCCCCCCAGACTTGGTACGTCCCAGTTTTTTCCCTAAATCCCCTTTTGGGATGATCCAGATTCCCCCAGAAGTCTCTTGGTATGGCCCGGACCCCCCCAAATCCACTTGGAATGATCCCGACCCCCCCCAAATCCATTTGGAATGGTCCAGAACCTCAAAATCCCCCCCAGACGTTGGTACATCCCAGTTCCCCCCCAAATCCCTTTTTGGGACGATCCAGATTCCCCCCAGAACTCTCTTGGTATGGCCCGGACCCCCCCAAAATCCACTTGGAATGACCCAGAACCTCCAAATCCCCCCCAGACATTGGTACGTCCCAGCTCCCCCCCAAATCCCTTTTGGGATGATCCAGATTCCCCCCAGAACTCTCTTGGTACGGCCCAGACCCCCCCCAAATCACTTGGAACAGCCCAGATCCCCCTCAAACCCATTTGGAATGGCCCCAAATACCCCCCCAGATATTGGTACGTCCCAGTTCCCCCCCGCCTGAATCCCCTTTTGGGTTGATCCAGATCCCCCCCCCCCCACCCCGAACCCTCCGAATCTTTTTGGTACGCTCCAATCCCCCCCCCATAAAGCCCTTGGTACGTTCCAAATAACCTCAAACCCCCCAAATCCCGCTGTTTCCACCCCCGCGAGCCCCCAGTTGGTACAATCCGCGTTCCCCTCTCAGCCCCCATCCCCAAAAAAGTCAAATTCCCCCCCTCAAAAATCTCCCTTTTGGTCCCATCCCACCCCCCCCCCCCTTTCGCCGCCGCGTTGGTTCCTCCCGCCCTCAACATGGCGGAACGCCCCGTGTGTGACGTCACGACGAAAGCGGCGAGAGCCGCTCCGATTGGTCCGCGGAGTTGACGGGCGCGGCGGCGGCGGCCAATCAGGGCGCGCCTTGTTGAGGGGTGGGAAAGGGGCGGGGCGGGGGCCTCGCGAGCGGGAGCGCGAGAAGAGGCCGGAGGTGAAGGGGGGGGGGGAGGGGCCGGGGGGGATTTTGGGGGAATTTGGGGCAATTTTGGGGCGATTTTGGGGTTCCGGGGAGGGGCTCGGGGTTGTTTGAGGGGTCCGGAGGTGGTTTAGGGCGTCCTGAGGGGGATTTTGGGGGCTCCTGAGGGGGAATTTGGGGCTCCTGAGGGGGATTTTGGGGCTCCTGAGGGGGAATTTGGGGCCCCTGAGGGGAATTTTGGGGCTCCTGAGGGGAATTTCGGGGCTCCTGAGGGGGATTTTGGGGCTCCTGAGGGGAATTTTGGGGCTCCTGAGGGGGAATTTGGGGCTCCTGAGGGGAATTTTGGGGCTCCTGAGGGGGATTTCGGGCTCCTGAGGGAGATTTTGGGGGCTCCTGAGGGGGATTTTGGGGCTCCTGAGGCGAATCCCGGGTGTGAGGGCCGGGCCGTGGCTGCCCCCCGAGTTTCCCCTCAGTTTCCCGCACTTTTCTGCCCATTTCCCCGCTTTTTTTTCCTCATTTCCCCCGTTCCTCCGCCTCGAACCCCACTTTTCCCCCAATTCCCTGTCTCCAACCCGAACTTTTTTTCCCCCCATTTTCTCCCCCATTTTTCCCCATTTCCCCGTCTCTAACCCGCATTTCCCCCCCCCCGCTTCCCTCTCTCTAACCCCATTTTCCCCCCATTATTTCCCCATTTCCCCATCTCTAACCCCGTGTTTCCCTCATTTTCCCCCCGTTTTTCCCCATTTCGCCCCACTTTTCCCCCATTTCCCCCTCTCTAACCCCATTTTTCCCCCATTATTCCCCCATTTCCCCCCCTCTAACCCCGTGATTTTCCCCATTTCCTCCTCTCTAACCCCATTTTCCCCCCCATTTTCCCCCATTTCCCCCCATTTTCCCCATCTCTAACCCCGTATTCCCCCATTTTCCCCTCTCTAACCCCATTTTTCCCCATTTCCCCCCCATTTTCCCCCATTTCCCCATCTCTAACCCCGTTATTTCCCCATTTCCCCCCATTATTTCCCCCTCTCTAACCCCCGTTATTTCCCCATTTCCCCTCTCTAACCCCCGTTATTTCCCCGTTTCCCCCTCTCTAACCCCCGTTATTTCCCCAATTTCCCCCCCGTTTCCCCCCTCTCTAACCCCGTTATTTCCCCCTCTCTAACCCCGTTATTTCCCCGTTATTTCCCCCTCTCTAACCCCGTTATTTCCCCCTCTCTAACCCCATTTTCCCCCCATTTCCCCCTCTCTAACCCCATTATTCCCCCGTTTCCCCCCTCTCTAACCCCATTTTTTCCCCATTTCCCCCATTTTCCCCCATTTCCCCCATCTCTAACCCCGTTATTTCCCCATTTCCCCCCATTTTTCCCCCATTTCCCCCGTTATTTCCGCATTTCCCCCCATTATTTCCCCCTCTCTAACCCCATTTCCCCCTCTCTAACCCCATTTTCCCCCCATTTCCCCCTCTCTAACCCCGTTATTTCCTTGTTTCCCCCTCTCTAACCCCGTTTTTCCCCCATTTTTCCCCATTTCCCCCCGTTTCCTCCTCTCTAACCCCATTTTTTCCCCCATTTCCCCCTCTAACCCCGTTATTTCCCCCTCTCTAACCCCATTTCCCCCTCTCTAACCCCATTATTTCCCCGTTTTCCCCCTCTCTAACCCCGTTATTTCCCCATTTCCCCCCGTTTCCCCCTCTCTAACCCCGTTATTTCCCCCATTTCCCCCCCCCTCTCTAACCCCGTTATTTCCCCCCTCTCTAACCCCATTTTTCCCCCATTTCCCCCTCTAACCCCGTTATTTCCCCCTCTCTAACCCCATTTCCCCCTCTCTAACCCCGTTATTTCCCCATTTCCCCCTCTCTAACCCCGTTAATTCCCCATTTTCCCCATTTCCCCCTCTCTAACCCCGTTATTTCCCCATTTTCCCCCCATTTCCCCCCTCTCTAACCCCGTTATTTCCCCATTTCCCTCCCCTCTCTAACCCCGTTATTTCCCCATTTCCCCCTCTCTAACCCCGTTATTTCCCCATTTTCCCCCCCATTTCCCCCTCTCTAACCCCGTTATTTCCCCATTTCCCCCCATTATTTCCCCCTCTCTAACCCCGTTATTTCCCCTCTCTAACCCCGTTATTTCCCCGTTATTTCCCCCCTCTCTAACCCCGTTATTTCCCCATTTCCCCCCTCTCTAACCCCGTTATTCCCCTCTCCCCGGCAGATGTCGGCCCCCGAGGAGACGCTGCTGCTGGTGGAGCACCGCTACGTCTGCTCCGAGTGCTCGCACCTCCTCCTCCTCGCTGGAGGAGGCGCTGCTGCACCACCAGCAGCACCTGCAGCCCCCCGGGCCGGCCCGCAGCCCCCCGGGCCGGGACAGCCACCCCCGGCCGGGCAGCAGCACCTGCAGCAGCCCCCGCAGCAGCACCTGCAGGGCGCACCTGTGCAGGTGAGCCGGGAGGGGGCGGGGCACGGCACACGGGGCACACCTGTGCAGGTGAGCTGGGCCGGGAGGGGGCGGGGCACGGCACACGGGGCGCACCTGTGCAGGTGAGCCGGGAGGGGGCGGGGCACGGCACACGGGGCGCACCTGTGCAGGTGAGCCGGGCCGGGAGGGGGCGGGGCACGGCACACGGGGCGCACCTGTGCAGGTGAGCCGGGAGGGGGCGGGGCACGGCACACGGGGCGCACCTGTGCAGGTGAGCCGGGAGGGGGCGGGGCACGGCACACGGGGCGCACCTGTGCAGGTGAGCCGGGCCGGGAGGGGGCGGGGCACGGCACACGGGGCGCACCTGTGCAGGTGAGCTGGGCCGGGAGGGGGCGGGGCACGGCACACGGGGCGCACCTGTGCAGGTGAGCCGGGAGGGGGCGGGGCACGGCACACGGGGCGCACCTGTGCAGGTGAGCCGGGAGGGGGCGGGGCACGGCACACGGGGCGCACCTGTGCAGGTGAGCCGGGCCGGGAGGGGGCGGGGTTCAGAGGGGTTTGGGGTCTGTCTGCTCCGGGTCCGGTTCTTTCTGTGGGTTTAATTGAGATAACGAGCGGCGGGTGGTGTGGGGTAGGTGGAATGTGCAATATGTAAATGAAACGTAGAATACGTGTGATTAGGGTGTGCGGTTGCAATAGGCGACGTAAAATACGTAATGCGTAACGTGAAATGCGTAATACGTGACGTTTAATGTGAAACGCGTAGTACATAAGACAAATGCATCATATATAATATATAATATATAATATATAATATATAATATATAATATATAATATATAATGTAATATGTAATATGTAATATGTAATATGTAATATATACTACATCATAATCATACATCATATATCATAATATATAATATATAACATATAATATGTAATATGTAATATATACTGTATCATAATCATATATCATATATCATATATCACCATATATAATATATATAATATAAAATATAATATATAATATATAATAAATTATATGTAATATGTAATATGTAAATGTAATGTGTAATAAACACTATATCATAATCATAAATCATATATCAGCATATATTATATATTATATATTACATATTATATATTATGTATTATGTATTTTATATTATTATATATTATATATTATATATAATGTAGTGTATGTCATAGTCATATATAATGTATGATATATAATATATAATATACAGTGTACAATATGTAATATAATATACAATACATAACATATAATATACCATATATAATATATAACGTATAACATACCATGTATAGCATTCAATATGCAATATATAATATACAACATATAATATACAACATATAGTACACAATGTACAATATATAATACATAACATATAACATACAACACATAATATTCAATCTACAATATATAATATGCAGTATATGATATGCAATATATAATAGGTAACATATAACATAACATATGTGATTACAATACATAATATGCAATATACAATAAATGATGTAGCATGTCATATCTAACATATAATATATAGTATGTAGCGTGTGGCATGTAATATGGTGTATGATATATAACATGTAACATATATAATACGATTATGATATGTAGTGTACAATATACAATAATATAATGTATAATATATGACATATATAAAACATGTATGTTATATATAACATATATAACATATAAAACATATATAAAAATATAACATACATAACATATATAACATAAAGCATAAAATATACAATACGTAATACGTAATATATGATACGTAATATGATAGATGTGATTATGACATACAATCCACAATATAACATGGGTAATATATGTGATACGCGGTATATGATACATTACATAAATCCGTGATTTATTTCGCCATCGTTCATACCGAACACATTTTATTTTGTCATTTAAAACAGACAAAAATTTTTTTTTTTGTTTTTTTTTACGAAATTTTAAAATTTTTTCATTGAAAAAATCTTATTTTGTGAAGGAATTTATTTCGTGAAAAAAATTTTATTTCGTGAAAATTTTATTTGTGAACGAATTTATTTCGTAAAAAAAAAAAAATTTACTTTGCGAACGAATTTATTTCGTAAAAAAAAATCTTATTTCGCGAAAAATACTTTGCGAACAAATTTATTTCGTAAAAATATTTTTATTTCGTGAAAATTTTATTTTGTCAACAGATTTATTTGGTAAAAAAAAAATTTATTTCGTAAAAAATCTACTTTGCGAACGAATTTATTTCGTAAGAAAAATTTTATTTCCCGAAAATCTTATTTCGCCGACGAATTTATTTCGTAAAAAAAAAAAAATTTATTTCCTGAAAATTTCATTTTGTGAACAGATTTATTTCGTAAAAATAATTTTATTTCCTGAAAATTTTATTTTGTCAACGAATTTATTTGGTAAAACAAAATTCATTTCGTCAAAATTTCATTTTGCGAACGAATTTATTTCATAAAAATTATTTTATATTTCCCGAAAATTTTATTTCATCAACGAATTTATTTGGTAAAAAAAAATTTATTTCGTGAAAAATCTACTTTGCGAACGAATTTATTTTTATAATAATATTTATATAATATTTTTATAATATTATATAATATATAATCTATAATAATTTTATAATAATATTTATATAATATTTTTATAATATTATATAATATATAATATATAATAATTTTATAATAATATTTATATAATATTTTTATAATATTATATCATATATAATATATAATAATTTTATAATAATATTTATACAATAATATTTAAAAAATATTTTTCATTTCCCGAAAATCTTATTTCGCCCACGAATTTATTTCGTAAAAAAAAAAAAAAATTTTTTGTAAAAAAAAATTTTATTCGGTGAAAAAAAAAAAAAAATTATTTTTTTTTGGTAAAAAAAAATTTTATTTCGTGAAAAAAAAAAAAAATTTTTTTTTTTGGTAAAAAAAAAATTTTCCTGAAAATTTCATTTTGCGAACAGATTTATTCCGCAAAAAAAAAAAAAAATTTATTTTGTAAAACAAACCCCCCCGAACCCCCTCTGACCCCTCCCCTCTTTTTTTCCCCTCCCCCACCCCTCGCACAGGTGACCCCCCAGCCCCCCCCGGCCCCCTCCTCACCTGGAGCTGCTGGGGGTCCCGGCCGAGCTGGAGCCCCCCCAGCCAATTCCAGTGCCTGGAGTGCGGCGCCCTGCTGGTAACACCGGGCCAGCTGCTGGAGCACCAAGAGCTTCACCTCAAACTGCTGGGGACCCCCGGGGACCCCCCCCAAACCCGGCACCAACACCGGCACCGGCACCGGCACCATCCACTTCGAGTGCCCCGAGTGCCGCGCGCCTCTTCCAGAGCCAGGAGCTGTGGCTGGCTCACCGCCAGGGCCACCGAAACGCGCCCAACCCGCCCCCAAAAACCAGGCCAGGGTGGACCTGGAGCACTCCTACCGCAAACCCGAGGAGGGCGACGGCGCCGAGGGCGGCCGCCGAAACGGCGACACCGGTACCGGTTGAGCTGGGCGCGGCGGAGCTGCCCGGCGACGCCGGCGCGGTGCAGCTGCTGCTCTACGAGTGCGGCGAGTGCCTGCAGCTCTTCCTCACAGAGCCCCCAAGGATTTCTTGGAGCACCAGGTGACTCACCTGGCGGCGCCCGGCGTGGCCGCGGCGGTGCAGCCGGTGATGGCGACGACGCCGGTACCGCCCGCCGGCACCCGCCGCCGGATTTACGGTGCCAGCACTGCCGGGAGCTGCTGCCCTCGGCGCGGCTGCTGCGCTCCCACCTGCGCTGCCACAGCCTGGGCCGTTTCCAGTGCCCCGCTCTGCCCTCGGGTGTTGCCGGACGCCGGCGAGCTACGGCGGCACCGGGCTACCGGCCACGCCCGCGACTCGCTCTACCTCTGCCTGGACTGCGGGCTGGCGCTGGACACCGAGGCGGCGCTGCTGGCCCACCGGCGCTCGCACGGCGCCGAGCCGCTGCACCGCTGCGCCGCCTGCGGCAAAGGCCTTCGCCAGCATGACCAAGTTTCCTCTACCACCGCCGCTCCCACGCCGCGCCCGGCCCGCTGCCGTTACCGGAACCGCCGGCAATTCCACCGGATCCGGCGCCGGAGCAGCCGGGTTTGGAGTGCGGCGCCTGCCCCAAGTCGTTCCCCCAGCCCGGCGGCTCTGGCGCGGCACCAACGCTTCGTCCACCGGCTGGAGCGGCGGCACCGCTGCGGCGCCTGCGGCAAGATGTTCAAGAAGTCGTCGCACCTGCGCAACCACGCCCCGCACCCACACCGGCGAGCGGCCCTTCGGCTGCCGCCAGTGCGGCCGCCGCTTCCACTCCCAAGCCAACCTCCTGCGGCACCACCTGACCCACACCGGCGAGCGGCCCCACGAGTGCCCCGAGTGCCACAAACGCTTCGCCCAGAACTCCACGCTCCGCCAGCACCTCCAGGTCCACCTGCGGCGCTTCCCCCACCGCTGCCCCGAGTGCGGCCTGCGCTTCCACCGCCCGCACCGGCTGCTGCTGCACCGCGCCCACCACACCGGCGAGTACCCCTACAAGTGCCCGCAGTGCGGCCGCAGCTTCCTGCTGCGCCGGCTGCTGGACGTTCACCTGCTGGCGCACGCCGGGCGGGAGCCGCAGCGTTGCCAAGGTTGCGGGGGCGGCGCTGGCGGGGCCGGCGGCGTTGCGGGGAGCACCGGTGCGGCGGTAAAGCCGGTTGGCGTTTCGAGTGCGGGGTGTGCGGGAAGAAAGCGGGGACAGCGGCGCGGTTGAGGGCGCACGAGAGGATCCACGGCGGGCAGCCGGGTGACAACAACACCGTGACCACAACACCGGGCGTTTCGGTGTTGTCGGCACCGCCGCGGCGAGGTTCCGCCGCTAAAAACTTGGAGTGCAACGAGTGCCACAAGCTGTTCAGCACCGAGACCTCGCTGCAGGTGCACCGGCGCATCCACACCGGCGAGCGGCCCTACCCGTGCCCCGAGTGCGGCAAAGCTTTCCGGCAGAGCACCCACCTGAAGGATCACCGGCGGCTCCACACCGGCGAGCGGCCTTTCCGCTGCCAGGAGTGCGGCAAGAGCTTCGCCATCGCCGTCCGGCTGGCCGAGCACCGCCGCATCCACACCGGCGAGCGGCCCTACAGCTGCCAGGAGTGCGGCAAGGCGTACCGCTCCTTCTCCAACCTCTGGAACACCGCAAGATGCACCGGGAAGGGGGCAAGGGGAGGGGGCAGGCGGGGGCGGGGGGCTCGCGGGGGCGGCACGAGGGGGGAGGTGGCGGTGGGGTCGGGGTCTTCACTCCATGGGCAGAACCTGGTGGGGGTCTC